>CABHPQ010175917.1:0-27602 GCA_902168405.1 Peromyscus aztecus | reverse complement strand
GCATTTGTCTAATATGTACAGGGCTCTGCTTTTATATACATAATGCTAAGCACTTTATAATATTAGCATATTAACACAGTGTCTATATAATATTAAATGTACTAGGTGCTTCTCAGGTTCAGTTAACTTTTTTGTTTGTTTGTTTGTTTGTTTAGAGACAGGGTTTACTCTGTGTAACAGTCCTGGCTGTCTTGGAACTTGCTTTGTAGACCAGGCTGGCTTCGAACTCACAGAGATCCGCCTGCTTCTGCCTCCCAAGTGCTGGGATTAAAGGTGTGTGCCACCACTGCCTGGCATGGAAGCTTAGTAAGAGAGCCATATGAACGTCTACTGTGGGATCTGATTGTTGATTTTCTATACTACTGTTTAGTCAGACTGCTCAACCTTTTCAAAAAAAGGAAAGAAAATGTACTGCTTATTTATATTTAGGACAACTTCTTTAAAATACAACCAAAGCTACAATTATTTACTTATTTTGTGCATGTGTGCCATATGCATACATGCGCATGTACGTGAGTGAGAGTGAGTGTGTGTGTGTGTGTGTGTGTGTGTGTGTGTGTGTGTGATATGACATGAACAGGGACCAGAAGAACACATCAGATCCTCTGGAGCTGGAGTTGCAGGTGGCTGTGAACCCGTCAACTCGGGTGCTGGGAACCAAACTCAGGTCCTTTGGAAGAGCAGCCACTGCTTTTAACCACTGAGACACCTCTCTTGCCTGCCTTAATTGATTCATTTAAACTAATAGAAGGCCCAGAGTTTAGCTACAACCTAGTATAATGTGGTTAGGGATACTTTTACAATTAAAAAAAAATGTTTTAAAGTTTTTTTTTTAACTTTATGTATGAGTGTTTTAAACTTAAAAAAATTTATTTTTATGTATATGGATGTTTTATCTACATATGTCTGTGTGCCACACGTGTGCCTGGTGCCTGTGAAGGACAGAAGAGGGCACTGAATCTTCTGGAACTGGAGTTAGAGATTGTGAGCCATCGAGTAGGAATCAAACCCGAGCCCAGCACAGCAGCACATGCCTGCTTTCAGTCCCTGCCTTAGGAGGCAGAGGCAGGTGGATCTCTGTGAGTTCTAGGCCAGCCTGATCTACATAGTGAATTCCAGGGCAGCCAGAGCTACAGAGAAACCCTGTCTGGAAAAAAACCAAAAAAGAAAAGAAAAAAGAAAACGTGAAGTCAGTGCCTATCCTGCCCACTTCTTGGGGGAATTATCATGAAAATAAAATAAGGCGGTAAACAGGGGGAAAAGTAGGTGGTGCTTTAATTTTTGTGTTACAAGACACAGAGCAGAAGTAAATCTCAGAAGACATCATCAGCTGCTTCGGCTCGTCCCCTCGTGGACTTACCGGCTTCCACCGCAGAACAGCAGCACTAGAGGTTCATCTGGGTAAGGATGTGGTGTAACACGGATCTTAAAAGGTCTTATTAAATAAAAAACCCGGAGC
The DNA here is from genome assembly GCA_902168405.1 of Peromyscus aztecus. Classification (NCBI taxonomy): domain Eukaryota; kingdom Metazoa; phylum Chordata; class Mammalia; order Rodentia; family Cricetidae; genus Peromyscus; species Peromyscus aztecus. The sequence continues at coordinate 26,143 of CABHPQ010175917.1, read as the reverse complement.
CAGATATCGGGGCTAAAACCTGAGAGATCAGAGGAATAGGAAAAGCCACAAGCTAACCTCACCTTACCGACACCTCAGCTTCCAAAGAGAGACATGCTTCCTGTCTACCCATGCCTATATGCCTTTCTGTTCTGCTATATCATTTGCTCTCTCGGTCCATCTACATCACTTCCTCTTCCTGTCCAGCTCTGTCACTTCCTGTCTGTCTGTACAGACCTCCAGACCTCTATGGTTAACTAGTGTTGGAATTTAGGGCGTGTGCCACCACGCCTGGCTCTGTTCCCAGTGTGGCCTTGAACTCACAGAGATCCCTGTTTCCTGAGTGATAGGATTCAAGGCATGTGCTACCATTGCCTGACTTCTATGTTTAATATAGTGGCCGGCTTTTTCCTCTGATCCTCAGATGAATTTTATTGGGGGACACAGATAAAACATCACCACAATGTGGGGTCAATGGAGTAGCCATGGCTACTAAAACTCACTATCTGGGGCTGGTGAGACGGCTCACTGGGTAAAGGCACTTGCTGCCAAGCCTGGTGACCTGAGTTCAATCCCCAGGACCCACATGAAGAAAGCCAGATCTCCACATGCACACCCACACATAACACATACATACATACACACACACAACAAATAAATAATGCAATTTACAAACATCAGCAACAAGCCAGGCATTGCAGACAGGTGGGCAGAGCTGAGGGCAGAGAACTAGCAGCTGGCAATTTAAAAACAACAACAAACTAGGCGTTGCTGTTGGCACACACCCTTAATCCCAGCTCTCAGGAGGCAGAAGCAAACAGGTATCTGTGAGTTCGAGGCCAGCTTGATCTACAGAGCGAGTTCCAAGATAGCCAAGGCTACACAGTGAAACCTTGTCTTGAAAAACCCAAAGTAAGTAAATAAATAAATAAATAAAATAAAAACAACAACTAGCTGGGTATGGTGGTGCACACCTTTAATCCCCTCTCTTGGGAGACAGGAGGATCTCTGTGAGTTTGAGGCTATGCCTGGCTCGCAAAGTGAGTTCCAGGACAGCCTGGGCTGTTACACAGAGAAACCCTGTCTCAAAAACAAACAAACAAAACAACCAACAACAACAGCAAACTCCCCCTAGCTCCATCTTAGCCCGCTCCATGAGGCCAGAGGTGACAGGATATGGAGAATACCAAGCCTGGAGCCCAACCCCGCCACCAGCTGGCTGACTGGCCACGGGTGCCTGCCCTGCAGCTCTGCTCACCTGTCTGCAAGAGTCAGTGCCGCCTCGGGTACCCTCTGATTCTATTGACCTGAAGCATAAAAACGGGGGAAGCCGGAAGCACAGGCTTGGGGGTGGCTGAGCGTGGGCACCACATAACCCTTTTGTCACAATGCCTGACAAGAACGAATCCTCTGAGCTAAAAATGTAAAAAGACACAATCTGCGCATATCCAGGTGTGCACACTAAGTATGTGGGCACAGGGCTAACCCAAAGGCCGGATCAGTAGTTTATTTGCATCTTGCATCATCTTCCTAATAAATGAATTCAAGGAAAGTGTGCGTTCGCGTGCGTGCGTGCGTGTGTGTGTGTGTGTGTGTGTGTGTGTGTGTGTGTGTGTGTGTGTCTGTGTCAGGCTGCAGAGTGCAAGGCTGGCCAAGGGGGAAACTATTAGGAAATCACGGATACCCTCTCATTGGCTACTTTTGAAATTTTCTTAATGCACAATATAGTTTTCACTGCAAAACACAATCAATGAGAAGAGTATCATTTCACAACAATTTTTATTTCAAAACGTATTCTCTAATAAAATTATAAAATTAAAGGCTGGTGAGATGGCTTAGTGGCTTAGCATTTGCTTCTTTTACAGAGGACCTTTTCTTCTTTTTTGGGGGTGGGGGATGGTTTGAGTTCCCGAGATGGTCTCACTAAGTAGCTTTTTTTTTTTTTTTAAACAGGATAAACAAGAGTCCTGCAACTTAACAATGGGGATAAATACTAAGAATTATGCTGTTGGGCAATTTCATTATTATGCAAATGTACAAGGTCTACTTAACCTAGAATGGCTGCAATATCACTAAGAATATAGTCTTGGGGGACTATCTTTGTATGTGGTCTCTGTTGACCAAAAGTGTCTTTATGAGATGCGTGACAGTAACAGGCTTCAGTGTGGCCAGTATTCCAGCTGGGGTAGAGCGGGACATCGTGTAGACTCCCGTGGAGAGGTCTTTCACAGAAGCACGCATTCCGAGCCCCTGAACAGCAGGTGCCGCCTGTCAGTGTAGTGGCCAGGACCTGCTTACCCCATCCCATCCCATCCCCCCCTCTAGAGACCTTGCCCATCTTCATCCACTTGGACAGGCAGAGTGCAAAGGAATTGATTGACAGCCAACACAGTCTTGTGGAACACGGAGAAAGCAACTGCACTAGAGGATCCGTGAGACCGAACTAGGGTCTAACAAGCATCTAGGGGTGGGCTGCCTGTAAGCCGCAGCCTCTCCACAGCTGGACACCCTGCACATGGCCAACTACGCACCCCACCCTCAGTCTCTCACATTCTCCGTCCTGGGTATCTGCACAATTGCCCCATGCTTTCTTCCCATGCCCTCAGTAAACACACACACACACACACACACACACACACACACACACACACACAGCAAAAAGTCATTCTCCATTATGAGCTGCGTTTTGGAAGTTTCCATTGTCTAGAACTTCAACAATGAAGAAACACTGTTTTCATAATCACAAGGGAAAAAGTGGTAAAATATTAAAGTTTTCCAGCCTAGGAAAATAGAAATCATTGTGACTTTTCTTATGGCGGAGGAGCTAGGAGTGAGTTTCTTCCTGATTTTATGTATGTCCAAGTAATGTAGTGTGAGGATTTATTTTTAAAGGAAACAAGACAAAACCATGGAGGAGAAGCAGACATGTTTTTTGAGTGATGAGGAGCAGTTTCAAAGCACCAAGCAGAAGGAAAGCGTGAAGAGAGAGCTCTTGGAAAGGGAAGCGGAGGTGGAGGAGACAGACTGAAGCCACGCCCGTCCTCCACCCACTCCCTCTTCACCTGAGTTTGTGACCCACCCAACACACCTAGACTGTTTTTTTCACTATCCCATGTTATTGTGCATTATAAATGCAAAACCTTCTATCATGTAAAGGGAGCGATATACAAAACAAAGGCTGTTTTAGGTCAGCACTCAGTCACCCACCGCTGTTTCGGCTCACGCTGGGTAGACCTGCCCCTGAGCATTTGGAGCGGGCGGACATCATGGCACCCTCCAGTTAATGCCCAGGGAACTGGGGCTGCCGGTGGGTGGCTGCCACTTTGCATAGGATTCTCACTTTTTATTTTCTTATAAAAAGTACTGTGAGTTCGAGGCCAGCCAGGTCTACAGAGTGAGTTCCAGGACAGCCAAGGCTCCACAGAGAAACCCTGCCTCGAAAAACCAAAAAAAAAAAAAAAAAGAAAGAAAAGAGAAAGAAGTACTTCGGATTTACTGCTGAGCCTGTGTGCGGCACCATTCTAACGAGAAAATTACTTCTGTAGGATCTGCTTGCACAGCGTAAACTGCGTGTGCCTCTCTGAACATGGAGAGAAACCCATCAGACTCCGTATGCTGATTCGGCTCTTTTGAGTTACCTGCTCCGAGAACTTGGGCGGGCATTTTTTTTTTCTAGCATGTCATGTTCCTCATATTTTTGCTCATTCATATCATTAAGTGTGTTACTGAGGAGTCCCTAAATGCACTTGACTTTACTAGGCGCCACGAAGGACGAGGAGGCAGCTGGTAGAGGGAGGGGTCTTTGCATTTGAAAGGTTTACAGTCTCATGCAGGGCACAGCACAGGAAAATACCATCTGGTTATTTGGGAGAGAGGAACACTCCAAATGGAGAAAAGAGAGAGTGCAAAGGCCCGAAGGAGGCAAAGAGCGAAAAGATCAACAAAGCTTCCGGGAAGGAGCTGGAGAGCCAGGGAGGCCAAAGCCTGCGGGGCTGGAAGAACTTGAATGGTACCCAGTGTGTCGAGAAGCCATTCAAATCTTGGAGCAAGGGAAGGATGGACTGGGGAACTTTTTGTTGTTTTTGTTTTGTTCTGTTGTGACAGGGTCTCACTCTGTACTAGGAAGGCCTGCTTTTGTTGGGTTTAAAGGTGTGCACCGACATGTGTGGCTTGTTCCTATTTTTATTTTATTTATTTAATTAATTTATTAACTTGGGTTTTTTAAGACAGGGTTTCTTTGTGTAGCCTTGGCTGTCCTGGAACTCTCTCTGTAGCCCAGGCTGGCCTCGGTCTCACAGAGATCCGCCTGGCTCTGCCTCCTGAGTGCTGGGGTTAAAAGCGTGCGCCGCCGCCACCACCACCACCACCGAGCTTGTTTTTATTTTTATTTTTTTGTTCTTAGCTCTTATTGGTGAGCGTAGGCTCAGAGAAGTATGGATGGCAGTTAGCAGGCTAACCTAGTCACTAGGACACGTGAAGGTCACTGAGGTACACGGAAGCTGGACGTCCCAGAGCCCCATGGTCTGGTCCAGATCGTTAGCAAGCATGGAGAAGATGGGTAAGCTATCACCTCTAGAGCCACCCTCAAATCTGAGATCAGGGAACTCACTGTGAGTTCTAGGGTCCCCAGAGGCAGTATTGCTTTTAGACTTGACTCAGCTCCACCTGAGAGCGTTCCCTTCAACCTAGAAATTTTCACAGAACCCAGCAGCTGGGAATCCATGGCCCAAACAGTGTGGCTTCTGGCTGGGAACTCCAAGGAGACATACTGGAATCTCTTACTCACTAGAACACTTTTTGTTTTGTTTGTTCTGTGTCGTTATTTATTTATTTGAGCAGACGTGTGTGTGTGTGTGTGTGTGTGTGTGTGTGTGTGTGTGTGTGTGTGTGTATAAGCTAGTTCTCCCATTGCACTTCATTAGGCAAGATGTCTCTTGTTTCTATTGCACTGTGGACTGCAGGCTAGCTAGCCTGCAGGCTTCCAAGTAATTCTCCTGTCCTCACCTCCCACCCCATCATGGTACTGGATTACAGATGTGAACCACTGCATTTGGCTTTCTCTGTGGTTTCTGGGGATCAGACTCAGGTTGCATGGCCAGTGCTTTGACCTGAGGAGCCATTTGGCCATCGCCTGGTTTGTTTGTTTTGGCCCACTATGTAGCCTAGGATAGCTCCAAATTCGCCATCCCCTGCCTCAGCCTCCTGAGTGCTAGAACCACAGGTATAGGCCAGTGCACTGACTCTGGCACCGGTTAGAAGCAGCAACTTTGAGCCTCTCAGATGCTCCTGAAAAGGCACTAAGACACACCTGAAGGTCATCACAATGTCTCCTTGTCTCAAGAACGTCAGAGGAACCGAAAGTCTACACAAGTGCTGTTCACCCAAGCTCCATACCCAAAACTTCCTGAGGCACTTCTAAAATCTGCTTTCAGGAGATCATCAAAATCTCATTCAAAAAATAATTTCTCCAACTCCCGGATGAGGGTTAACAGTAAAGTTCCTGGACTAGTGCACTTGCCCAGCACACAGAGGATTGTGGGTTCACTCCCCACCCCCATTCCTATAAGCTCCCGTGATGCCTCACTTTCACCAGACACTCCACAGCACATGAAGTGGATTGTTTTCTTGGCTGCTTTGCCCGTGGGATGTAATTCCAGCGTGGGTTACAGAATTAAGTTACACAATGCCCCACTTTCTAAGTAGAGATTGGATGCACTCTACCCCATTGCCTTGAGAGAAACAGTCAGAAAACTTCTACTAAAAACACACTAATTTCTAAAATAATCATATTAGAAGGTGTCTTAGTTAGGGTTTCTAGTGTGAAAAGACACTAGAACCACAGCAACTCTTTTTTGTTTTTCAAGATGGGCTTTCTCTATGTAGCCTTGGCTGTCCTGGAACTCACTTTGTAGACCAGGCTGCCCTCAGGCTCACAGAGATCTGCCTACCTCTGCCTCCTGAGTGCTGGGATTAAAGGCGTGCACCACCATGCCTGGCCCACAACAACCTTCATAAAGGAAAATATTTAATTGGGACTGACTTACAGTTTCAGAGGTTTAGTCCATTATTGACATGGTGGGAAGCATCGTGGCATACAGGCAGATGTGGTTCTGGAGAAGGAGCTGAGCGTTCTAGGTCTGAATCCAGAGGCAGGAGGAAGTGACTGAGACACTAGGCCTGGGTCGAGCATCTGAGACCTCAAAGCCCACCCCCACAGGGACACTCTCTTCCACCAAGGCCACACCTCCTAAGAGTGTCACTCCCTACTGGCCAAGCATTCAAACACATGAGTCTATGGGGGCCATACCTATTCAAACCACCACAGGAGGCTCCTGGGAAGAACCATGTAGTCCCTACAATCGTGGGTTGGGTGGAATATTGACAATCATTACAGTTAGCACGAAACAGAGGGACATGAGCCGTCCTTGCCACAGCTGTTTTCTTTCTCTTTGGAGTGGGCGGTAACTTCGGTGTGCGCTGCTCGGATGCATTGTACACGGTTTCACGTCTTTCTCCTCCTCTCATTTAATTTCAATGCGTTATCTGAACGGGTCTCAGTAATGCTCCCCACTTCCAGGTGCCCGAGGAGCGTCTAGAACTTTTTATGGAGGAAATCAAGGGTTTGTGGTTTGTTTGTTTTGGTTGACTGTTTTTTGTTGTTGTTGTTGTTGTTTTGGTTTTTTTGGGTTTTTTTTTGTTTTTTGTTTTTTTTTTTTTTTTGGTTGGTTGGTTAGGTTTGCTTTTGTTGCTGTTGTTTTTCAGATGGGTCTCCTGTGTCCCAGGCTGGCCTCAAACTCACTATGTAGCTGAGGATCTTGAACTTCCGATCTCCTGCCTCCACTCCCTGGGTCGAGAGATAGGATTAGAGGCAGACACCATTGTTCTGGTTTCTTTCTATTTGCATGGCTTTCTGCGGCTGTGGTAAACATCGAGACCCAGAGCAGCCTGGGGAGAAAAGGGTTTATTTGGCTCATACTCCCACATCACAGTGTATCATAAAGGGAAGTCAAGGCAGGACCTCAAGGCAGAGCTACAGCAGAGATCATAGAAGTGTGCTGCTTACTGGCTTACTCTCCGTGGTTTGCTCAGCCAGCCTAAGACCTTGGATGCTACTGCCCACAGTGGACTGGACCCTCCAGCAATAAAACGTCCCACAGGCTTGCCTACAGGCCAGCTGATGGAGGCATTTTGTCAACTGAAGTTCCCTCTTCCCAGATGCCCCTAGGGTGTGTTGTGTGTGTGTGTGGGGGGGGGGGCGAGGCCTACCCTGCACAGCCATGCATAGGGCTCTGTGTGGGGGGGGGGGGGGGGGGGGGGGGGGGGGGGGGGGTTGGAATAAGGGCTCGATGCAGACAAGCAGTCTTCCAGCCGAGCTGCATCCCTAGCCCAGGGCTTTTTGTGTTGAAGATCCTCCCCTGAGGCACAGAACCAATCCCAATCCCCTCCAATACACAGACCCCCTACTTCAGCCCTACTCCAGGACCACAGGGGACTTTGTGGGGGTTCCCCTCTATTCCAAATGAAACCCACAGCTTTGTAGGATTCTCCTCCTATATGACCCACCTTCAACTCACACCTGGCCCCTACCGCTGCCACAAATTCACCTCTTTTCCAGGGAGCTCCCCGAGTTTTCTCAAACTGTTCAGAAGCTCCGCGTCTGTGTCAGTGACTTCTGCGTTTTCCTAAAACCGAGCCCTCGGAAGGAAGGCGAGTGGCTTTCGTTGTTGCTTTTTCAGACTTTTTATTGTCCCACCCTCCACGGCCCTCCCCAACCTCTGAAAGACTAAAAGCCACTAGTCCCTTTTCTGAGGATCTAGCAAAGATGTGGCGGCAGAAGCTTCACCACAGCCTTCCAGGCACATGGCTCCTTTATACAGAGTGAGAACACCTGGATTCAGGGACTTTCCCCAGGCCACACAGTCAGGCAAGGTGTGGCCTTACCTGCTAGTGCCAGCCTCCCACCGCCACCTCTCACCGCCCCGGGTGCTGCCCTTCTGCGCTTGCTGGGTGCCCGGAGTTCTTTCTAGTCATTCCTGCACAGCACTGACTCACCCACCCCAGCTGTGCCTATTAGAGACGGCCAAGTTCAAACAATGGACATTCCCACAAAAGCAGTCTCATTAGGTACGGTCACAGGGACTCATAAGTATTTTCAAGAAGTACCTGTGTGTTAAAACAACAACAAAATTAAACAAAGCAAAAACCAACCTAATAGACGTTTATTAGATTTCTACACGCGGCTATTGCTTTAGAACCAGGGAATAGATCAGCCAATAAGACAAAAATCCATGCTCACAGAAACACCACTTACGATCTGAGACAAACCGTACAGAAATTAAGTTAGACAGAACATTATTTTATTTTTGTTTATGTGCTGTGTGGGTGTATGTGAGTGCCTGCAAAGGCCAGAAGAGGGTATCTGACACCCTGGATCCGGAGTTGAGACATCTGTGGGCTATCTCTCCAGCCCCTCAGAATGTTAGAACATCTTAAGTGCTGTTTACAAGGGAGAAGAGTTAGCCCAAGCTGGGGCTGGTGTCATTTGACAAAGACTCACAGAAGGACCGGTGGGAGACCAGCTAAGGAAAGAGCTGAGTGTGTGTGGGAGGGGGATGGGGGGCGTTGGCCAGGGCCAAAGCAAAGTGTGAGCCGTGGAGTGAAGGAGCCTTGGAGATGGATGAGGGGCTGAGAAGGGCTTGAGGGGACAGGTCTGAGAAAGTGTCCTGCAGAAGCCCTGGGAAGACTGGCAGGTCTGGGAGGTCGCAGGGGTCCCCCCAGAACTTCATCCATTTGTCTAGCCCTGTCCCTGAACACCCCCTGGTGGAGGTAACTGGCCATGAACGGCAGAAAAGGAGTCCACCTACATGGGCCAGGAGGCTGAAGTGGATCTAATCCTGCGGCTTTCTGCTTTCCTCCCCACATCATTTGAGCGTCAGGTTAGGGTTTCTGTTTGTAATCTCCCACAGTACTGAGCACACTGCAGTTTGTCTTAAAGGTGAGCAGATTGAAAGGGTGAAACACATGTGGGGTGTCCGATAACTCCAGGGGAGAGAAGGGCACCACTGGGTTATTGTTTTTATTTTCTTTTATGTAAATATATTTTCCTTACATTAAAAAATTAATTTATTTACTTGCATTTTATGTGCATTGGGGTTTTGCCTGTGTGTATGTCTGTGTGAGGGTGTCAGATCCCCTGGAACTGGAGTTATAGACAGTTGTGAGCTGCCATGTGGGTGCTAGGAATTGAACCCTGGTCCTCTGGAGGAACAGCCAGTGCTTTTAACCCCTGAACTATCTCTCTAGTCCCTTAACTTAAATTTTTAAATTAAAGCCATCTTACCAATAATTTTCTAAAATATGTTTTTCTCCTATCTTCTCCCACCTCTTTCTTCTTTCTTTCTCCCTCCCTCCCTCTCTTCCTTCCTTTCCCTCCCCTTCCTTCCTTCCTTCCTTCCTTCCTTCCTGCCTTCCTGCCTTTCTTTCTTTCTTTCTTTCTTTCTTTCTTTCTTTCTTTCTTTCTTAGATAGGCTCTCATCCATTATGTAACCCAGACTGGCTTTGAACTTGTAATCCTCCTGCCTTAGCCTCCCAACGGCTGGGCAGACAGGCATACACCATCACCCCTGACTAGGGCATTGGTTTACATTGCTCACTGAAATCTACCTCGAGCAACACATCTTTGAAGTTCAGGATGCTTCCATGGAATATGTCAACGGCAGATTCCTGGCCCAGGTGAAGCCTGGTCCAATCCGTAGAGTTGTAAGGCTGTCGCTGGTATGCAGTATGTATGTACAGAGCTCCACACAGACAGAATGTGGTTCCCGATCTCTATCCCTGCTAAGCAGGTGCAGCTGAAATTAGCACGAATGTATTTCTTTTCTTTTCTTTCTTTCTTCTTTTGGGGGGAGTGGGTGGTGGTGGTTAGAGACAGGGTTTCTCTGTGTAGCCCAGGCTGTCCTGGAACTTACTCTGTAGACCAGGCTGGCCTCAAACTCAGAGATCCACCTGCCTCTGCCTCCCCAGTGCTGGGATCAAAGGCCCATGTCACCATGCCTGGCTTTTGTGAATGTGTTTCTGTGACAGATCAAGGAGTACCACCCATGGCTGGGGTCCGGTCAGGGTTTCCAGGTTCTTAACCTCTTACTCAAGAAGTTGACATCAAAGCCCCAGCAATGTAGAAAAGTAGCAAGGAAACTGTTTAAAGCAGCCCCACAGGAAGATGAGAACACCCTGCAAGTGAGCAGCAGGCCCTGAGTGAAGATGCTCACCGGCCTCAATTATTGCTTGAGGCTTTCTTTCATAGGGTTCAGAGAAGGATCCTAGTGAGGGTATTTTCTGTTTTGATTGACAGACTAGGTCAAGTATATATATTTTTTAATTGAGCATATCACTTCCCATAATGCCTCTTTTTATTTTATTTTTATTTTTTTGGTTTTTCAAGACAGGGGTGCCTGTCCTAGATCTCACTTTGTAGACCAGGTTGGCCTCGAACTCACAGAGATCTGCCTGACTCTGTCTCCCAAGTACTGGGATTAAAAGGCGTGTGCCACCACCACCCGGCTCCCATAATGCCTCTTCTTTTAATCATATGCCTGCCCAATTATGCACAGGCATAAGATGGTAAACAGGGATTCTCCCTCAAAGTTCACTTGAAGACACAGCTTTGCCTTATTTCTCAAGCATCCCAAACCTGTTCAGGCCAAATCAGCCTTTCTATGTTTCATGCCTGGGCACATTGGGAATATATTTGAATAGGAACTGTATAAACTTGATTCTTGTAGGGGAGGAGAAACTGATGCATTGTCCAGAGACAGATGTATGATATAGGCCATTGCAGGTGCGTGTGTGTGTGTGTGTGTGTGTGTGTGTGTGTGTGTGTGTGGCGGGGATTGCCCAAGGCTGCTAGGTGAATAATTCCAAGAGGTATGTGTGTATATATAGTACAGGTAGGAAAAGGAAGCCGTCTGCTAAGTACATTATTAGAATCGGGGTGAGGGTTGCATGACCCAAACCAAATGGGGTCCCATGTTGCTAATCCATTCCCCGGGCTTGCCAGCCTCAAGAGTGCTCTTATTTTAAAACTATGCGCTCAGGAGTCGGAGAGATGGCTCAGAGCACTGACCGCTCTTCTACCAGAGGAACCAGATTCCAATCGCAGCCCCCACATGGCAGCTCACCACTGTCTGTAACTCCAGTTCCAAGGGATCTGATGCCCTCTTCTGGCCTCCGTGGGCACCGGGCAAGCACAGGGTGTACTTAAATACTTGCAGGCAAAACACCAATACACATAAAATTAAAAAATGAGTAAATTTTAAAAAGTAAATCAGCTCATACTCGTGCATGAATTGTCTATTTATTAACCATCCTCCGCCAGTATCATTCTCCAGAGTTGTGTACTCTATTCCTAAGGTTGTGAGCTATAGATTGGGCTGTAGTTTAGTGTGTCATGGATTTGACCGCCAACACTGAAGAAAAAGAGGTACCAGGGGAACATTCTATAGAGAGAAAGTAAAACGCAGTAGCATATTTCTAACACAACGTATACACATATACTTCACATACACACACGGGCCCGTAGGAAATAGAAACGCATTTTTCTTGCAAATTGCCCATACATTTAAAGTTCCAAGTTGATTGGCACATGCTTTCACTTAATGAAGGTAATTACAAAGAATAACAAGTCCAAACAGCCCTGCTCAGTGTTACGATCTCATCCTGCCTCGGAGCCTTCATGGAGAGCTAGCTGTCAGAGCACAGTTTCACCACGAATCCCATCCCGCAGAAGTTCATTTGCAAGACGAGAAACAGATTAATAAGCGTCAACACTTGCCTCCAAACACTTGCTGAAAAGAATCAAGGCTGCTGGCACCTCGGGAAATGGGGCAACGGTGGGGACTTTCTCTAGCCTCCCAAACACAACCCGGATAGCCTTGCAGGAAGGACAAAAGTACACCTCAGAGGCCTCCCCTGTGAGGAGGCCAGCAGACAGATCGACTCTGACTGTGCTGCCGTCTAATGTGATGGGCAGGTGTCACTGCTTCCGCTGAAGACCTCTGTCCAGTCCTCTGAGTGACGGACCAAAGTGAGGGTGGCTTCAGATCCACAGTTAGTGCTTGTCGCATAGGTATAAAAAAAAAAAAAATCATGTGGCATTGGAGTGACTGGACACTTGTTTAAATGACATTGACACTCACCTCATTTGGGGACCACAGAGACATATGGGAAAGGTTTGTGATTACAGTTACAGGTGGGCTTAGTCCCCACTTCAAATAGCTGGATTAGAAGAGGATCCCACTATATTTAGTTTATCCCGCGGAACATGCTTGGCAAATGAGCATTTTTGTCTAAAATACCGAAAGGCAGATTTCCCACCGGACTTCTTCCCCCCACGTATAAACAGTAGGGAAAACGAGACTGGATGGGCAGAGAGCATTGAAACAATCAAATTGTATATAACACGAGCTTTGCTGCTGTATGGTAATTGTGGGGCCTTTTCTTCCAAAGCTGGCTGGATTTAGGGTCATGTTTTCTGTAGCAACAGGGGCATAGGATTCTAGTCCGTCAGTTATAGATCCCAGCCCAGTCATTAATGTAATGTGACCACCCTCGCTTTCGTGTGACACGAGGCATTAGGAGACACCGCTGACATGTCGGATAACGGCAAAATAAATAAATAGTGGGAGCTGAAGACCAAAGCTCTTCTGTGGCTTTCAGAAATATGCACTCCACGTTTATAAAAACAAAGAGAAATGCTTCCATGCCATGTTTAGAAGTAAGGTGGGGGGAGTATATTTAAAAGTTAACTTTCTCCCATACAATCTATGTTTCTGAAATCTTGTTTTCATGAGGGAATAGGTTTGTGGGTCTCCTAATGCCACTCATAAAAAACATAAATAAATGAACAAAACTGCTAGCTTTGTGTAGAACAGGCTCAGAGAGGTTCGGAGGTCTGAGGGACTGTCGAGTTATTTCTGCATCAGGCCACCGAACTGACAAGTTCCTTTAAAAATTCTTTCAGTTTCTTTTTTATTTCATAGCTTTGTTTTGTTTTTTTCAGGATGACTCTGCTCAGGACACAGCCTTGGAAACTCTCTGAGACACCCTTTGCAAATGAAAAAAATCAATTGTTATGTTTGGAATCACAGATTCAGAATGCAAGAGCCAGAAGAGACCTTAGAGATTATAGTCACACATGCCCCTTTTTAACGTAATGTGTACTGTAGGTCTGGGAAGATGGCCCCACAGGTAAAGCACTGGTTGTCTAAGCGGAAGGACCAGGGTTCAAATCCCCAGTACCCACATAAAACCAGGCATGGCATCTGCAATCCTTCTGTAGTGAGAGGCAGAGACAGAATAATCCTTGCAAGCTCTTAGGTTGGCTAGACTGAGGTACTCAGTGGCAAACAGCAGCAGAGAGACCAAGCAAGACAGAAGGTGAAGACCGACACCTGACCTCCACCGTTTGCACTCTGGCATTTGTGTGTCCTGCACTCAAACAAACAAACAGTACCCTTCTCCCTCCCTCCCTCCCTCCCTCCCTCCCTCCCTTCCTCCCTCCCTCCCTCCCTCCCTCCTTCCCTCCCTCCCTCCCTCCTTCCCTCCCTCCATACACAGGCACGCAAAGAAATTTTAAAGTATTGTATTAAAGGACCGGAGAGCTGGCTCAGTGGTTAAGAGCACTGGCTGCTCTTTCAGAGGACCTGGGTTCCATTCCCAGTACCCACATGGTGGCTCACAACCATCTGTATCTCCAGTTCCGGGGAATCTGATGCCCTCTTCTGGCCTCCATGGGCACTGCATGAACATGGTGCCGGGGCATGACCGCAGGCCACACCAGTACACATAAAATACAAATACGTACATCTTAAAAGCATGTTGAACTGACGCAGGAGAAACATCGTGGAGACTAGGAAGGACTGTTTCTGCATCTACGAACCTCAGTTTGCTACCTACGAAACAGGTTAGTCATGGCACTCAGCCAGTAGGACAAACAAGCCGTGAACTGCTGGCATTTTTCGTGCCCTTGAACCCACCACATACTTTACGAAGCTCTGTTCAGTGCCTTGCCTCAGCTTCTCCCTGAGTCAATCAACATTCCTACTTAGGAGGGAACAAGGAGGTTCCGAAATTGTCTCGAAGGAGAGTTAATGCCACTGAAGCCCCACGCTTGCGGCGTGGAAGGAGATCGGAGCGACTGACTTCCCGTGGGAACGGCGACGCGTGGCGGCAGTGGATGTAGACACAGAGTCACGTTTAGCAGTTCACAGGACGGCTTGCCCGCTGGGCACCTGCTTTTTAAATAGAAAGCATGAACAACATTCCCATACAAAGAAAACACAGGCTTTGCACCTCAGTCAGCTTGCTGGCTCTTCCCTTAAGAGTACACGGTCCCCTCCACCCCCGAAGAACGGGACTGCTAAGGTAATACACCGAATCACAACAAATGTGTGCAGCGAAGCCAGTTACTCCTGTGGCATCTCAGCTTTTAGCGAATAATTTGCTGAAATTCCACAGGCCAGGAGGTGCTTTGAAGGCCGCCTGGGAGCCTGATTGGGGCTGAGAGTGAAAAGGCACAGCTGTGACAGCTGGGAGATGAGGTTGCCACTGATCTGCTCCCCCAGCCTCCCAGCAGGATCCAGCCAGCCTCACTCAGCTGCCAGTTTGGACTCTTCCTTGAAACGGTGTCCTGAGAAGGGCATCTCACTGCTTGCAGAACTCACTTTACTAAATATATTTAAGTGAGGGGAGGGGAAATTTAAGGAAAGGAGACCATGTTAGCAAACCTTCCCTAGGCCCTCATCACATGTAAATCCTCTGCTGTTTCACTAGGCATCTGGATGAGGGCTGATGATACCGTTTGTTCCTTACTTTTGGGGGAGCCGAACTTGACCAAAGTGGGGGAATACGTGTATTTTCCATGTTTTTTGTTTGTTTGTTTTTTTAATGGCTCATCAGAAAAACATTGTAAGATCTGTACTATGAAGCTCCTTGCCGGCAACATCAGACCACACTTACACCATACAACTGGCAAAGGAACGCGCTGACTCTGAGGCTGCCATAGAGACGGCATCTGGTACAAGACTCACTGGGCAATAGCACACCAGCAAGATGACAGCTGTCAAGTTCGTGGTGTGTGTGTGTGTGTGTGTGCTGTGCGCCACACTGAAAACCACCCTTACCGCCACCCTACGGAACACTGTCATTTCAAAGTCATTTTTTATTACCATGATTATTTCTATGTATAGATGACATTTTGTAGTATATTTTAGAATGTAAGTTCAAGTGCCTACACTTACACACTTTGACTAAAGGCCTGAGCTCAGTTTGCTTGAAAATGTGGAAGTCTCTGGTGAGTAATCTTACCTGACTAATTCACATGTAAATGAGCTACCCACGCTCTACTCTTTACCAAGTTAAAAAATAGGCACTGAAGGCCCCGCTGCCCAGAAAGAACGGAGAGAATGTTTGCTGGGCTCCGGGACCCCCCTGGGAAGGGATGCAGCCAGCAGCTTCCGTGCCTCCTGTCCTGTGCCCCCTTCTAGCCTAGCACTTGGGTCCACTTGTACCACCGAGGCCAATGACAGCAGCAGCTCTACTTACAGACTCATCTCCCTGTGGACGGACACTTTCCAAAACTGTAGGATATTGCCAACCATTTAACATTCTGCTCAGGAAACTGAGATGAGGACTATGTTGCTGTAAAGGTGTGTGTGTGTGTGTGTGTGTGTGTGTGTGTGTGTGTTTGTGTGTGTGTGTGTAATAGTGTAGGCTCATGCATGTGTGTTTCTGTGTGTGTAATAGCATAGGCTCATGCATATGGGTGTGTGTAATAGTGTAGGCTCATGCATGTGTGTAATAGCATAGGCTCATGCATGTGTGTGTGTAATAGCATAGACTCATGTGTGTGTGTGTGTGTGTGTGTGTGTAATAGCATAGGCTCATGCATGTGTGTGTGTGTAATAGCATAGGCTCATGCATATGTGTGTATGTGTAATAGTGTAGGCTCATGCATGCATGTACACACAGAGGTCAGAGGTCAATACAGAATGTCTTCATTTATCATACTCCTTTTTTTTTTTTACATTTTAACTGTGTGGGTGTGTGCACACGAATGTGGGTGCCCAGGAAGTCCAGAGGCATCAGAGCCCCCCTGGAGCTGGAGTTGCAGGCAGTTGTGAGCAGCCTTACATGGGTGCTGAGAGCTGAACTCGGTCCTCTAGATGAGCAGAAAGCATGTGCTCTTACCCGGTGAGCCATTGGTGTAGCCCACCTTGTTTTTGAGACAGGGTTTATTGCTAAACCTGGAGCTCACTGATTGGCTAGACTACCCGGCCAGTGAGCCCCCACCCAACATCTTCTGGTCTCCCCTTTGCGCCAGCTGCCACATTTACACAGCATTCCCATGGGTGCTAGGAATCCACACTCAGCCCTTCATCTTGTCCGCTGCACCATCTCTGCGGCCCTGTCCAGGAAATGATGACACTAAGGTACCCACACCATAAACACAGAGAGATACAGCCTGAAGAAAATCCTCCTCTTCAAGGTGGTGGAAGAGTAGCACTTGGTTTATGCACATCTTGCACAAGTGCAGCCTGCTGGGTAGGAAGTAAAAAAAATCAAGTGATCACACACCTGCATTGTTCTGAGCAGTTACAGGAAGAAAAGGAAGATCCGCCAAGGGCCTCGCTCTGCTCTCCTGCATTTTGATGGCAGGGGAAACCATCCCTTGATTTTTTAAGCAAGCATAGGAATAAAAACCCCCACGATGGACTCAGACACCTTCTGACCTCATCTTGCACCTTCACTTTTAGCCATGTCAGTGGTCCTGGGGCAGATTTTTTTGTTTGTTGTTTGTTTTGTTTTTTTTAAGACAGGGCTTCTCTGTGTAGCCCTGGCTGTTCTGGAACTAGTTGCATAGACCAGGCTGGCCTCAAACTCAGAGATCTCTCTGCCTCTACCTCCTGACTAAATGCATGCACCATCATGTCTGGCTCCTGGAGAGGATTTTAAACTAGTACCTTAAAACCTTACAACATGCTGTGCTTCATTAAATCTAAGATGCCATGGTCAGAAACCTCAGAATTTGTGTGTCACCAAGAAAGACTTGGGTTGGGTGTGGCACAAGCCTATGATTCAAGAGCCTGGGCTCCACAGGAAGACACATCTGTGAACTCAGGAGACTGAGAATGATCAACTTTCCATCTTCACTAAAATGTGGAGATGGGGCCTATGCACCCAACTGTTTCCCATCAACCCGAGCGCCTTTGAATGCATGCATCTGTTAGACTTTTCAGTTCTGCAAAGGCAGATTCTCCTGATTTCTCACCTGTCTAGGAAGGCAGCATTCCTATCTGCTCCAGGCACCCACTTCGAGTTCCTCTGAGTATCACCCAGTCACCTGAGTGATTATTATAAAGAGCTTTCGCCTTTTAATCTGAATCCTTTTCCTCGACGACAGTCATCCCTCTCCAGCTAAGGTAAGAAGTCCCCTGAAGTAGAAGGGGGGGGGGTCTTCAAAACCATGGGATAAAGAGAGCACAGTACCCCAAAGAGTTAATTTTGTGCAATCTAAGCAATTTATGATTTGTGTGGTTTTTATTTAATAACCAGTATGGAGTAGGATGATCAATTGAGTTCATTTTTATGCTAAAACAGTTCAAAGAAATCTCATTGTTTATCTGGGCACGGTGGTGTAGTCCCAGCACTCAGGAGGCTGAAGCAGACATTCTGTGCCAGTGTGGGCTATGAAATAAGGTCTTGTTCTGAACAGCCAACGGTTGGGAGTGAGCTTAGTGGTTGAGTGCTTTGCCTACTATGCATGATGCCCTGGGTTTGATTTCCAGCACCATGAAAAACAAAACAAACCAGCCAAAAGGAATCATTCCAGGGCTTTTGCTTCCCTGCTCTGTGTGATTGGAACAATACCTGCTCTGGCTTCAGGATTCAGCTGTGAGCTGAAAAGCCACATTTTCATCTCTACATTCTTTAAAAAAAATGTTTGTTTGTTTATGTGTACCTGCAGAGTTAATGTGCACCACATGCATAGAGGTGCTCCTGGAGGCCAGAAGAGGGCATCAGATCCCTAGGAACTGGAGTTACAGGCAGTTGTGAGCCACCTGACCTGGGTGCTGGGAACCAAACTTGGGTCTTCTGTAAGAAAGTGAGTACTCTTAACTGCTGAGCCCTCTCTCCAGCTCCTATTCTTCTTTTTAAAAAAAAGTTTGTTTGTAAAAAGTTTATTTACTGTTGTGGGAAATTTTGATCATACTCTGACACCCCCGAGACTGGAAATAAAGTTTACTTTGAACCAGAGGGTAGAGCTAGCCGCTAGCTGACTAAAATTAGCCATAGAGGTTTTGGAGGACCGAGGGCATATAGAGAGACACAGGAAGTAGTAGGGAGGGGCTTAGAAAGATTCTCAGCCCTTTTGGAGTGAAGATGGAGAAAGAAAGAGGAGGTCACCGCTCACTTCCCTGCCGCTTCTCTGATTATTCAGGTTCTTATCCCAATATCTGACTCCCAAGTTTTTATTGATGAAGGAGTAATTGGATAAACGCTTCATCTGGCTTCCAACATGGGCCACAAGATCACGAGGCAGCCTCTGGCCACCAGCTTTGCAGCCTCCC
Organism: Peromyscus aztecus; assembly: GCA_902168405.1. NCBI lineage: Eukaryota > Metazoa > Chordata > Mammalia > Rodentia > Cricetidae > Peromyscus > Peromyscus aztecus. Next base: position 7,538 of record CABHPQ010175917.1, on the reverse strand, counting down.
GAGTCGCCACTGTAGCTGGCTTTCCCTCCCTCCCCCCAGGCCCTCCATGGGAGTCTGGGGTTTTCCCATTGCAGCCTCTCCACAGCAGCCTCCAGCTGCCTTCTGTCTCCAGCCCCAAATGCCACATGCTGCTGGGTCCCAAATGCCCCCGGAGTTAGCCACTTCTTCTGCATGTCCCCCTCCGTTGGCTTTTCAGGCGGCTGGCTTCCTCTCTCCGAAAGTCCATAAGTTGTGGGCTTCCTCTGGACCCCCTCCATGGGCTGCTGCCTCACCGTTCTGCTGCCTTGACACCTGCTTGGGCTTTAACTGCTGCTGCCACCACCACACACTCTTTCAGCCCTTCAGCTGCCCTTGGCCAGGCTGTACACGGCTTGGGTACTCTGTCCAGCCATGTGGCACAGCGGCAGCCAGCCTCACACTTGACTGTCATCAGCAGCAGATCTGGGGAGACACCTGGGAGTTCTTTTTTTTTTTTTCTTCTCTCAAAGATTTAACAATAATTTCACCAAAATCTTGGCATCCGAATTGGCCTCTTCAGTAGGCAACTCTTCAGCTTCAAGGGATTGGCTTGCAGGCAAAACAAAATGTAAGATGGGTCGAGTGTATAGGGCCAGAAGGACAGATAGAAAAATTAAAGTCATATATGGCTAATACAGCAACGAATTTATGGGGATGTGATTTATTACAACAGTGGAAAACCCAGATTAACATTCCTCCAATCTCAGAAATAAACCATAAACTAATGTATGCTTCTGAGAATGATATTAAAAGATATTTGCAAAAACAGTCACCAGCTGTTCAGGTTGTACATAAGCAGGGCACAACAGCTGCTGATCTCTCGAAGGTACCAACAGCCCTAGCTTTAAAATGGTTAACTGATAAATCTGCCTGGGTGGAACAATGGCCTTTGACATCAGAAAAATTGCAGGTCTTAGAACAGCTGGTACAGGAGCAGCTAAAAGCTCAACATGTTGAAGAATTGACCAGTCCTTGGGATTCTTCTATATTTGTTATTAAAAAGAAATCTGAAAAATGGAGAATGGTAACAGATCTAAGAGTTATTAAGTCTCCAAAAAGATGATGGGGCCCCATAATGCCGATTCCATCTGAACTGTGGTAATGCCATTAAGCTGACAAAAACTACCCAAAGATCAGTTTCAGACTATAAGCTGTTCAGGACAATTTCAAGGTAGTTAGCTAAAATGGCCCAGCCTCATAGACTACTCCAGCCAGGACTTCAGATAAGCCCTGCACTTCCCATCACACCGAGACTGGACGACAGCTAGCTCTCCCAGGACTTGACTATGATCTCAGTTTTCTCAGGGTCCCCTAAAGATGTCATCACCACCCAAGACAATGGGATGTAATTTTAAGAACACGGTGTCCACATTCCCAAGAGGTGGGATGGGAGATTTTTGGTCATTTAGTGGATTCTGGCTGTTTATCATCATTTAGGGGGTTGGTTACAAGTTGTTATTAGTCATAGTCAGGGAGGAAACTAAGTAAAGGAGATTAGATTCAGGGATCTCATTATGAAAAGAAAAAAGGGGATATAGGAATGATAGGATAAAAGGGTAGATTATTGAATCTACTTTTAAACTAAAAAAGTAACTACTAGTCTTAAATAGTTTACATTGGTATGGATTTTTGTATATTGATACAAACTTAAGGTTATTTTTGTTATTCTGTATATATGTTTCTACTCTTTAATATATTTTTTGTTTATTGATACAAATTTAAGGTTATTTTTGTTTTAACATACTGTATATGTTCCTACTCTTGTTTAAGGTATTGTACCTATGCAGCTCATTTTAAAATGTAATGTAAAGTACTAGTCCTTAAAGGCTATTATTAAAGTGTGATGATATATTTGTAATCTAAGAAATAAAGCTTGCCTGAAGATCAGAGAACAGAGCCAGCCACAGAGTTCGCCTCAGGCAGTGGTGGCACACACCTTTAATCCTAGCACTTGAGAGGCAGAGGCAGAGATCCGTCTGGATTTCTGTGAGTTCAAGGCCACACTGGACTACATCGGATTAATTCAGTCTAAAAAGAGGAACAGCCAGGCAGTGGTGGCACACACCTTCAATTCCAGCACTTGGGATCACACACCTTTAATCCCAGCACTAGGAAGGTTGAGACAGGAAGTGATATGACTGGGCAGAGAAAGGAATGTAAGGCGGGAGGAGACAGGAATTTGCTCTCTTGCAGAGGCTCTGTCAGGCTGAGGAGTTGGTGAGGTAAGAGTCAGTAGCTGTGGCTCTGCTTCTCTGATCTTTCAGCTTTCACCCTCATATCTGTCTCCGGGTTTTTATTACAAGACCATTTAGGATTCCTGCAACATTACAAGCTGTTTAAGATAATTAAGAAATGTAAGTTAGTAGTTAGTCATCTATAACAATCAAATTTGTAGACATGTTAGGTATATTTTCAAGGTCAAACATATATTTTAGATACACAGATGATCTACAAACACGTCAGAGACCTACAGAATATGGCATTTAAGATGCTTTAATAAGGCTTTTCATGACAGTGAGACACATCTGCTCTAGGTAGCACCAATTTACTTCAAAAAAGGATGATGGGCATCAAAGAACCTCCATATGGAGTTTTCTTCCTATGAGGCAAAACTAGCCATTTAGGCAAGAAACTGCCCTTGCCTCAACTGCTGTCAGTATGCTGTCTAAATTGGATGAGCAGGACACAAAAGAAGGTGATTGCTGAACTTTGCCAAGACAAAGTAGGACAGTCCTGCTTCACAAAAAGTCTGTAAGATATTCTAAGCCTGTAGGCCAAAGAGGAATGTCCCAACATTGCAGATGAACCTTGGGTGACTGTCTAGGCAGCCAACTGTTTCTGTTGTTTCTATAATTTTGGAAGTTGTTTGCTCTACACTTCCTGTTTACTCAAGTAATATAACCTCGGATCTCTGATGGAGTTGAAGATGAGATAGTTATAGTTACAGTTTTCCTTGTTACTAAATTCAGAAAAGAAACTCACAAAAGAGATAAAAAGTATATAAGGTTGAGAGACATAAAAGCTTAAATTGTTTAAGAAAATGTTTTGAGAGCTGAAAAGATAGTTTTGGGTTGGTAATACAAATTAGGATAGGAAGGGAATTAGATACAAAACTTTGGACTCACCAAGATAGGATAGATAATGGAGTATTTTCTCTGAATTTGCCAAATGCAAATGGACTGGACATTGTGAATGTAATTCTTACCTGATAATTGTTCTTATTGTATAGTTTTACCATGTTAGAGTTAAAACCTTCCCTTTTTATTTAGACAAACAGGCGCTTCATCTGGCCCAGCATGGCAGAGAGGGAGAGGGGAAGAGAATCTTTTATTGTCTTTCTAAAACCCTTATGGTGCATGATATTATAGTGACTTCATTCTGTGGAAGCAGGACAGAATCCAAAAGTACTGAAGGGACATGCTCAAGGATGCTTAACTGGTATGTAGGAGGCTCTGAGGCTCTGTACTTCCACAGTGCTGCTTCTAATAATAAGCTTACAGATTCCCTCCAAACTAATTTTCAGCATGTAGAAATGCAACCATTTCCTAAACACCTATGAGACAACTCAAAGGCTAGGACTGTTTTATTAATACCTTTTGTGTTCCATGTATCTACACACACATTCTGCCTCTTGCACAGTCTCCCCAAAATGAAGCTGCAGATGCTTGTCTGTCTGGGAGAAGGCAGGCACCCAGTCCATGGTTGGTGAGCTGCCTTGTTGAACTCAGGCTAGAACACATTCCTTTCTCTTGACACATAGCTTCCAGAACAATTAGTATTTTATAGGCATCCAAAAACACTGGGGAAGGGAACGGAATTGCCACTGGAAATGGCTACCGTGATTAAAACAGTAATTCTAAACAGCAGAGGGAGTACCCCCTTCATAAGCGAATGTTTCACAGTGGTAGTCAACCCTGATGGCACATCACAACCTCCTGGGAATGTCAAGAAGTAGCCATACCTCACACCCAGAAACCCTGATGGAGTAGATCTGGGGTGAGATTTAACCACTGAGAGTTTTAAAAACTCCACCTGTAATTACAGAATACAATCAGATATAATGTACAGTTTTTTGTTGTTTTTGTTTTTTGATTTATTAATTTATTTTATTATTATTATTATTATTATTTTCCAAAACAGGGTTTCTCTGTGTAGCAGCCCTGGCTGTCCTGGAACTCACTGTGTAGATCAGGCTGGCCTTGAACTCACAGAGATCTGCCTCCTGAGTATTGGAATTAAAGGTGCATGCCACCGCCTCCCAGCTTTTTTTTTTTAAGTGAATAGTTTATGCCTCTATTGAAAAGTAACATTTAATTGAAAAAAAAAAATGTTCCCTGAATAGCATTCTTCCAAGGGCCATCACTTTTGAAGAAACCCTGGGAATACAACTGGAAGGGACCCCTTGCAGAAGATGAAAGGATTGCCAGGCCATTTGGGGACTTGCTTCTGAGAATTTATCTGTAAATAAAGAGGCAGTTTGCTTTTCTGAAGCAAGATCTACCAGCTTGTTCTTAAAGGGCCAGGAAGTGATGATTTCAGGCTGGGCAAAGCTGTATGCTATCTGCAGTCATAGTCAAGACAAAAGTGAATGAGCACAGCAGTGTTCCGATAAAACTTTATTCATGGATGTTCAGTGTTGAATCTCATATCGTGCAATACTCTCTTATTGATTTTTTTTTTTCTTTCTTTCTTGGGACAGTCTCACTGATGTAGCCCTGGCTGGCTTGGAACTCATTATGTAGACTAGCCTGGCCTTGAGTTCACAGAGATCTGCCTTCTTTTAAACCCCCTGTGCTGGGATGAAAGGCATGGCCACTAGCCAGGCAGTGGTGGGTGGTGCACGCCTTTAATCCCAGCACTTGGGAGGCAGAGGCAGGCTACACAGAGAAACCCTGTCTCAAACAAACAACAACAACCAAGTCAATAGATCTGTTTATAGATAAATTGAGGTAGCAAGAGGCAATTTGGGGTACAACAGATTTAATCTAGTTCATATTCCATACCCCACTCTTGCCCTTACAGGAAGTCACAGTGGAGTGATTTCTCAAGCCACAGCATACTGAGGTTTTTGTTTTTATTTGTTGTTGTTTTATTGTTTGAGATGGAGCTGGCTTGTCTTTTAGCTCAGTTCTTACTAGAGCAATTACAAGCTCCAAGAGATGTGTAGTAGGGTCAGCACAGGACCAGGCTAACAAGAACTTAACAGCCCAATCACAGAACTGGAGACTGCCCTACACCGGGCTGCTTTTACTGTCCTTTGAGTCATAAAAATGAGCAGCTCCCCGGTCTCAAGTGAACGGTTTATAGGCGTTGATTTACACAAACACAGCTCTATTAAATATGAGCCCAAACATTTGGGAAATTTAGACAGGAAAGTGGGGAGGGATGTGGAGTGAGTTCCCGCTGAGAGGCCAGGGGTGTTCTCTCCACAGGTGAGACTGCAAGTCTTCACCACCGAGGGCCACAGCTCCCTAAAACACCAGGGTGTGGAGGAGGGGGTGCCGTGGGATGAACTGAAATGCCTCCTTGCCTCACGTGCAAATCTTTCCTACCTTTGCCCTTGTGTCGGGCACACGTGACCCTGCTCATCCCCCACACCAACATTCGATTACAGGATTATTTAAGTGAGAAATGAAAACCTTCCCTTACATTTTCCAACAAAATAATGATTGAGGCAAGACTCTGTGTGTGTGTACACATTTTGAGTATAATCTGAATATGTCCCCCCCCCCCCCCAATTTTGTTGAAGATAACGGGAGGTAGAGAGAGAAAGGTAAGGTGGAGGAGGAGGGACATCTTTGTCAGGACTTTAGGAAGTGGCCGGGGTGGGTGCCCAGGTAAAGTCGAAGCAGGTCCTGGTCCTGGGTCTCACAAGCAGCGCCGGGCTCTGCCACTGCGGGGGTCGTAAATGTGTTTTATGCTTGCTGTTGCTGGCTGAGGCCTCATCGTGCCCAGGCCGTTACCCTTCCCTAATAGCACAGAACAAAGACCAAAGTCCCACCAGAATGATGCTCGAAATTGCCCAGCTGACCCTCACCTCTTTGATGGGATTCACTTTCGGAAGCTTGCCCGATCCCATAGGTTGGACCGAGAGCCCATCTCTGGAGTGACATTAATGTTTCTCCCCAAGTCCCACCAGGGAATTTTCCAATTACACACATAAAAATAAAACCCACAGACCTGACAGCGGGCAGAGGAGGCTCCAGAACTATTGCTGATACCAAGAGCTGCTTCTCATTTAAAGGCGAGATTTAGTGCAAAAGTTAGAAACGGGGAGTTTGTGGAGAGGCTAGGTGCTGGACGCATCCCGCTTCCTTCTACCGAGACAAAGGCGGGGACCAGGCCTCCGTGGGTGGCAGAGAGCAAAAGCACCATCCATCACCACCCACACCTGCCTGTCCTCCTCCAACACCCCCATCTCCCAGGCACCTGCTTTACCCCTCAAGGCCACTCTTCCCTCTATTCTTGAAGCAGGGTTTCATTTCACCTTCTTCGGGGCCTGGGGTGGCCATCTCTACGCCACCGTGTGCCGAGCCCAGGGGACAACAGCTCTTTCAGCCCCATCCCCGCAGCAGTCCTGATTTCAAATGTACATTTTCTGAATTGTTTTAATTGCTTAACATAATAAAAATGCAATAAAATACTTTCCCGTCTCGACTTCATACAAATACAAGGACAAATCAGAGGGAAATAGATCATGTATATTGTTATCTTTATTTTTGTTTTGAAACCGTGATCACTCGGATTCTTTATCTGACAAACAGTCTTGAGCACACATTCAGATACTGTCGGAAGTGATGAACAATAGATGCGTCATCACCGCCGATCCAATGGAGTCCACACCGCCGCTAGGCAGTGTGGCGATCAACTAATGATGCAAGCATGCCGTTCCAAGCTCAGCTACATTCATGGAGTTCAGAAGACACCGTGCAGTTGAACTGGCCCTACAGCTGGCTTAGGATGTGTTTTCAAAGCCATTTTTAAAACTTGACTTCAGGGTCAACTTACACGTGGTATGGGGATATGCCTTTGTAATGCCAGTATGAAGGAGGCTGGATGTTTAAAAACTGTGAATTTTTTGGACTATAAAGCCAGGTGAGACAGAGCAAGCTTAAGGCCTTTTGAGACCTTAAGAGCTTCTGACACTTGGAGAGTCATGGGAAACTCTAAATGAATGGATAAACCTGCCATAAAATCCCAAATCTACTATTTGTGCCATGACTTTGTACAAAGTACTGAAACTCTCTTCACCTCTACCTCCTCACCTACAAACTAACAGTAAACAGCAGCAGGACTCTGAGCCTGGCCGGCTGAGGACCCGTGAAGTGACACATAGGAGCCCTCCATCTGCACCTGGCCCATGCCCGCATCTCAGGGCGGGGCAGCTGCGGTGACGTCTTCTTACTGGTGAGTTTTCCTCTGAAGACTCATTATTACCCACATGCACCGAATTGATACTCAGTACTTGGTTCTCTGGAAAACAACAACAAAACCCATACAGATGTGAGCTAAATCTAAGC
>CABHPQ010175915.1:28160-43837 GCA_902168405.1 Peromyscus aztecus | reverse complement strand
TCAGATGACTCTCTCCATCTGACTTCTCTGGGTTTGGATGATGCATGATGCCTCTTTGCTCAACATCCTGTGGTGTCATATCCTAGACTGCCATGAATGTGAACTGGTAAGACGGAGAGATGTGTGAGTGTCTGTGAGCATTGTGTTTGCCTCCTCTAAATCTTCAGTGAGACTCAAATTAATGAAATTCTGTTTTTTTCTGTGGTACACGAGGAGTTTGACTCTGCTCTGCCTGTGAGTGTACCATAGTTTGGAATAGTGAGGACTCTCCTGTCCCCACCTAACAACAGAGGAGTCTCAGGGGATACCTGTTCCTCCCCACCCCAAAAACACGGTGGTTTTTTTTTTTTTTTTTTTTAGGAAAAATCAGAACCATCCCAGGTAGCGAGTGTCATGAGGAGAGAGGACATCGGTGAGAGGAAGAGGCACAGGAGGAGAAATAATGAGAAGTCAGTTTTAAAAAGCCTCCTAGGGAACACAGGCCAGAGCTCTGCTGGGAAAACACAAGAGGTTTCTCAGGAAGAGGAAAGAATTCCAGAGGAAACAAAAATTAATGCCTTGGAAGACTGCGTCCACATGTGTCTACAGGCAATACCACACATAATAACTGCTTTGTGTGTCCGTTCATTCATGCCTGCATGCATTCATGCATGCATTCACAAGCATCATTAAGAAACACATATGTCAAATATGCTAAGCACAGGGAGGTGAGGATACCTACACAAGACCACCTTATTCCATTTGTACTGTATAACAAAGCACCTTACAGTAAGGGAGTTATAAACAACAGGCAATTATTCTTTACGTTTTAGGTTTTTGAGTAGAAATCCCAAAGTCAGGGTGTCTGTGGAATCGGCCACTGGGAAGGGCTCACTCTCTGCTTCACAGGTGGCTGCATCCTCACGTGGTGGGAATAATAAGCAAGCTCCCTGTGGGGCTCTTTTATAGGGACACTAATCATGTACATGAAGGCTGTACCTTCCGGATCCAGTACCCTTACCAAGATTCCACCTCTTAATACTGATGCTTTGGGAACCACATTTTATCATATGAACTTCAGAAGGACATAAACATACAGATCATACCAGAAATTGATTATAGACATCCTTTACAAAAAGCCCCTTAAAGGACAGACTATTTTTCCATGCCTAGCATGTAGCAAATGGACAACCGATATTAACTGAAATGACCATTCAGTATAATTAGCGCTCTGCTAACCTGAGTTGCCATAGGAACCCAGAGGAGGGCTTTCTTAGTAAGACTGCAACCCAGCAACATAAAGGGAGACTCAAAACATGAATAGAATTTCCAGGCTATAGCAGAGCAGGGTGAGCCAAGCACAGAACTCTCAAAACTCAAGGAAATCTATACGGTAGGGGAGCAGCTAGAATTCCACATCATAGGAGTGATTCTATGAGGTCCAGAATCCCAACGATGGGAAGTTAGGATTTTACCTGGTAGGCAATGAAGGCACCTTGAATGTGTCTGAAAGAGGGAAGCAGATTTTTGCCTTTCAGAAAGAGTGTTCTAACTATAGCATGGAAGACAGATTAGAACCCAGGGGGAAATCTAGGACAAGGGAACCAGTGGGAGGCCATTGAGGGAAGTAGCATCTGTGGGAATGGCTAGGAGGATATATAGAAGAGAAGGATTTAGATTGTGAAGCTGGCGGTCCTTTGGTGCAACCTGAAGCAGTTATAACAGCCCTCAAAAATCTGCCTTGAGTGGGCAGTAATACATAAGTGACTTTTGAAAAGAGAGCATGTTCAGAGTGACAGGAGAAAACCGTCACTTCAGAGCATTATGAACTAAGAGATAGAAGGAAATCAAACATGCACTCAGTGGCCTAAAGACTATGGTTGAAATTCCCTGTGCCCATGACACATAGTTTTCTCTATTGTACCCGGAATGAGGGGAGAAAATGAAGGGACCATCTCTGGGGACTCAGGCTGGGTGGAAGTAGGAAGGAGGCAATGGGTAGCTCTAAACAACCACTGCTTTTACAGTGACAGCTCAGGACTAAGGGGACTATTGGCTCCACAAAGGTGCAAGTCATGCTGGGATTGCTCATCACAGTGTCCCAGTAACAGCAGTGTCCAGCACATGTGGACAATAAATATTTCCTTAATGTATAGAGAGAGATCACAGTGAGTCTGGTGGGGGTGGACATGTATGGAGAGAGCTTTCTTGTCTGCTTTTATGACTCTTTCTGATGTTGGGTAGAGGGGGTGGATTTAAATTTACAAACTGACAATAATTCAGCATCCTCTTGTTAAAAGGATGTAATTTCATTCCTCTATGATTAAAATCATCTGACAACTCCTTTCCCTTGGCCTTTTCCTTCCCTTCTCCCCCTTTAGGGGTGGGGGAACCAAGGATTCTAATACTCAAAAGCTTATGTTATCCATCACCAGAGGGAAGACACAGCAGTCCACACACCCTCTTCTGATCCTTACTGGAGGCTGCTGAAGACCATGGAGGCTGATCGTAACTGTCTGTGAGCACACGTCCTTCTCAATTCTCTGTCATCCCTTTGCTGACTGCCCATTGCCTTTGGCTCACCCTAAACAAGCAGATCCTTCAGAACCCAACTGTGCCATCAGTTGAGAAGACCCACTGGGCTAAGAGTCTCGGTGCCTTGTTGCTCTTACCCTCAGGGAGGAGTTGGAGTGAGTACCCTGGGAAATGCATACCCAGGGCATGCCGGTGCCCTGACTCCTGGGACAGTGAAAGTGGCCTTACTTGGAAATGGGGTCCGTCCACATGTAAACAACTTAATATGAAAATTTTAGTGTGTTCTTATAAAAAGAAAGCTATGCCATGGGAAGACAGAGAACACTGGCAGAGTCAGGAATGGATGGTCTTGATATATTGGCAGGCCAAAGAATGCCAGGGATCAGTCACCCCCATGAAAGCTAGAAAGAGGCCAGGAAGTACTCTACCAAGGTTCTCATGAGATTGTGGTACTGGTGACACTTCCAGTATATACTACTAGCCTCCAAACCCATGAGGAAATACTTTCTCACTTTACAAAACCACCCAATTTGTGCCAATGTGTTATAGCACACCTTGGAAACCCACACATTCTTCTTTTAAATTACAATATAATTACATAATATCCTCCCTTCTCTTTCTCCTTCAAACCACTCCTCTGCCACCACCCCTGCCTCTCAGATTCATGGTCTCTTTTTGTTCCATTGTTACTATTATATATATATATATATATATATATATGTATATACACACACATGTAAGTATAGAAATACAACCTGCTAAATCCATTTAGTGTCACTCATGTATGTATGATTTTGGCCTGACCACTGATATTGGATCGCCTATTAGGGGGCTCATCCATGGGGAAGACAAATGCTCTGACACAGCATTCCTTAGTTGCCTGTAGTTCTTTGTCTAGGAGTGGGGCCCCATTAGAGTTCTCTAACATTAGCATGTCTGTTGGTGCTATCCTTGTTCCGGTCCTGTGTAGGCAGCCATATTGTTCAGATACTGCGGGTGTAGCCTCCCTGTGATTTCTAGGAGACAATCTCACAGCAGTTTTTCTGGTCTTCTGCTCTCACAGTCTTTCCACCCTCTCTTCCATGATGCTTCTGAGGCTTGGTTGTGTGTATTTGTGTTGTGGATGTGTCCACATCCTTGACTTCTTCACTGTGTTCCATCAGCAACGTACTTTGTTCCCCATTTGGAACTGAAAACAACTACCAGAACTTCCCTTGTATGTCACACACGTCACATCATGATGTCACTGGTGGTCATGGTCTGGACCAGGCCTTATATTTCAGTCAAAGAATTGAAGATGCACACACAAATAGCCATCTAGTAGGGACTTTTATTCAAACACAAAGAAAAAGTAATGGTTAGATGTGCCGCAGGGGCATGGCACACTGAGCAAGGCTGCTCTGGAAAACCAGGTTACTGTCTGGGGCTTGCCTTGATGAGTCTAAGAGTAGGAAGAGTTGGTTGCTAAGGGACAGGGCACGAGTTATTTCTTGTTTTAATTGTCAAGGTTGGGTTAAGTAAGCCTTTGTCTACTGCATGTCTTTTCCCATAATTCACCTGACTTTAATCATATGCATGCCCAATAATGCATCCCCATAAGGTGGTAAATAGGTGATTTTCCCTGAAAGTTAACACAGAGGGCAGTTTGACTTACTACATATGTACCTCAAACCAGTCCAGGCTGACCAACCCACTGCCCCTTGGTTCTGGGAGCTGTCCCAAGATGTATTTGACCACAAACTGGGAGTTTCTAGAGTTTCTAGCTTGCTAAGGAATTATCAGTGGCACTGTGACCAGTTGCTTTGTTTGAAGAGGGTTGTGCTTGCAGCTTGATGCAAGTGGGAAGGCTCAAGTTTGCATGTATGTTTTGGGGAAAGGAGTGCATGTGTAGCTCAAGCCAAGCAGAGTTCCAGGTTGCCACTCTGCCCCTAAGTTTTTCTGTCTCGATGCCAGGCCCATCCTTCCCAGCTCTGGTTCCATCTTTCCCTTGTCCATTCTTTACTTGCTGTGGATTTCCTGTAGTGGGCTCTCATTGAAGTTGGGCTTCATCTACATTAGTCCCCAATGTATCCTAACTCCCTTGGGTACTTTTTACCGTATCTTGACTTCTAATGTTTAACCTGCTGGGGTGATGGTGAGTGACTTGCTACCATAGCTCCTTCTCTCCAAACCAAAACCACTTGTCACTTTTACTCTTGTCTAGAGGATGTCTCAGCCTACCTGTTTCAATTCCCACTCTTTTTTGACCCATTTCTCCATCTGGGGAACCATCTGGAGGGATGAACCCTCTTCCTTCCAGACCGCTTCTCTTTTGGCAGGGAACCTCTGGAGGTATTGCCTTGACCTGTGAAAATATGGCTCTGGTAGAGTTTCGTGTTCTCCCTGTCAGGGTGATGGAGAAGGGCTTTTGAGTTGCCAGCTCCTCTCAAATCACCCTGACCTACATAAATGTGTGGCTGATCCAGTAGAGAGTCACAAATGTACTGTGGTTCCATTTGATTTAGTCTTCAACAAATGCTGTGGTGCCGGTGTATAGACTAGATGGTCTTTCATTTCATGCTGTGAAGCATATACCTGCCAACCAAAGTAACGGGCCAGTAAGCCTGTTATGTCTGTATGGTCCTTAAGCAAATAACAGTTTTTATATTTGTAGGAGCTTAGAAAAAAAGAGGAAGAGGAAGAAGAGGAGAGGCAGGACAAGGAGCAGAAGAAGAAGGAAAAGGGCCATACACATACCATACATGATAGATAAAGCCTAAACTGTTTTCTGACTTTGTAGAAAAAGTAACAGAAGAACTCCTGTATAAAATTCATAAAATACTTGGGGTGTCTTTATTGTACCCAGGAGTCCATTCAAAGCAAGTCATTTTAAGCATATTACCCTTTGGATCCAGAAGGACTGAAAGATTCATTGTATCCTAAGATTCTGAAGGCTCCTAAATTAAGAAAGTAATGTTGTTTTTTGGCTCAAAAAGTCCTACATAATTAGCATTTCTGGGGTGACCCCTCAGTACACACTGCTGATCAAGTGTTCAACTCCTTTCACCCTCTGAGCATCAAGGACAGGGATGGACAACCCTTCAAGAGTCTGCTCAATAAGCCTCTGAGCCCGCTGGAGGAAGGACTAAGGATGCCGTCCCAGGGAGATGTGCCACTAGAGTTCTTCAGCCCTGAACCCAGTTTAGGAAAAATGGCCAGACGGAAAGTCCTTTCACTACATACATGTTGCTGTGCATCACCCCGATCCTCTTACCACTTCAAATCATCCTGACACATTCAGATACACACACCAACAATGGCCAGTCCCCAGGAAGGTACCAGCAGCCTTGTGTGAAACACAGAAGCCGGACATGACAGCAAACTGTCACTCAAGTGATCCCAAATGCCTCACAAAGAAAAAGCTGTAAGGATGTGTAAGCCAGGAGAAAAGATATAAAGCTAATTGTTTTTTCCAGTTTTATGGGGGGCAGTGTATAAGTACATAAAAATGTAATTCATATTGAAAACGTAACACCCCAATGGAAGCTCCATGGCTTCAGAATGGCCATTCTGGTTGTTCATTGAGATACTTAGTTTGGGAATGGACAAACATTTCAGTGGCTACCTTAATCTAGCTGTGTGATGTTTTTATTTGTGAGTTATTCACAATAAAGTGATTTTATAATTAAAAGCATAATTCTGAAGCACAAAGGGAAAAAGAAAAAAATAAAGTACCATGTCCTATTTGTCTTATAGAATAAGACCCCAACATTCAGAGCACCCCAAAGGGAGCCATTCTGCCTCTGTTTCTGCACCTCGTCGTCAGGCCTCCACTGCACACAGCCCTGCGCCGAGGCTGCTCCTTCTCCAAACCTCAGGCTTTTGCTAGTTTCTTTGTGTGCTCTCCGTGGTCCTGTGCTAATCTTTTTGTCTACAGCAGCGCAGCTGAGATAGGGATGGCTGCCAGATGTTGTAACATGAAGGGCAGCAGTAAATGAGCCACATATCAGATTACAGCCTGTTTGTTAGCCATCCTGTTCTGGCAGCTTCCATGGCTGCTGTGCTCCAGCGGTCCTTCGGTGACTTAGCTGTCTCTTGAATTTGGATCTATATCATTTGACACCATCGCCTCTCCTCCAGGTACACAAGCTTGACATTGGCGGTGCTTCCTCAGAGCACTGGCTGTCCCATTCTAGGGCCCTTCCTAAGAGCGTGTGCTTGAGCAGAGCCAGAGGCCGGGTCTTGGTGGATGTAGCCGCTGCCTGGCACCCACGTTAGGGGAAGGATCAGCTGCATCCCTTGCTGCTCTTCCAGGGCTGTGCTATGATAATCATTCCTCACATTTGGAAATTGCCTGCTTGCTTGCCCACCTTCCCCAGTCTCTGTTAGACTGGCACTTGAGGAGCTGTCCTAGCTGTAGCTCCCAAACTCCCTCGGTGAAGCTTGAGATACAGCCACATCAATTTGTGCCTCTGGTAGACCTGGGCAGGCTTTCCGAGTGTCTTCAAAACTATACTAGGAAAACATCAAAATGGTCTTCTAGGAACTTTAGACCCAGAAGTCACATTTTAAAATGTGAAAGATAACTAGATGTATATGGTTACCCATGGGAGGAATTCTTAGAACACTTATGAGTTCATCTGATGGGTATCTTTGGAGAATCCATTTCACACCAGGCATTGTACTAGGCTTTTGGAATGCAGAGATGTGCAACAGACAGCCCTTGGCCTCCAGGACCTCAGAGACTAGTGTGAAAGCTTAAATGATGAGGACTCTGCTGGAGACCCATAAAACGCTGCCAACTTGGGAATGTTCCCAGATCTTCTGAGTCCCTTTCCCTGTCCAGCGCAGAGTATCATATCTCCCTTGTCTTTCAGGAGTTGGGTATGTGCTGTGGACTACTGTCCTCCCGGTATGACAAGGCCATTACTGTCTTGAACTGCCATTAGCTGTGCTCCTACAGGAGACCTGCACAAGATTAGGCCTGTCCTAGGGGCCTTGGGGTGTGGGGTACATGAGGCTCCGCCCCTCTCCAAGGGTTTATAGATAGTTAACATGTATGAATGGCAGGTTTCTCAGTGGTGTAGCTGCCCACATTCCAATACCATAAAATGCATAGATTGGTTCACTTGGGTGCAATGGTTTTCTTTGTTTCTGACATTGGTGCCCTATCTGGAATGAGTAGACATTTATTCATGTTTCCTCATGAAATACCTGTGCAACAGCATGTGCATTTGACTTGATTTAGTAGATTAAATATGAGTAGAAATGTGGCATGTGACTTACAGGTGAAGTCTTCAAGAAAGGATATGTGTTTATGTGTTTCCTTATCTTTTTTTTGGGGGGGGGTTCAATACAGGGTTTCTCTGTGTAGTTTTGGTGCCTGTCCTGGATCTTGCTCTGTAGACCAGGCTGGCCTCGAACTCATAGAGATCTGCCTGGCTCTGCCTCCCGAGTGCTGGGATTACAGGCGTGCACCACCACCACCCGGCTTTGTGTTTCCTTATCTTTTTTTTTTTCCGCTTTGGGAAGTGGGAAAGAGCATATAGACATGGACCACCCATCAGTCTCCATCCCAGAGTGACTTCAGTGGTATAATCCCTGGGCAACCCACATGAGATGGACTTCCATGATGTCAAACCACTCATACTTAGGGGTTATTTGTTACAACACCGCAACCTGGCATATCTTGACTGCTAGGCATTGGCTTCAGTAAATGAAGCTTTGCTACACATTTATACCCCAAGAAGAATTTATACATCGGAACCACAATGTTACTGGAAGAGAAATACGTGGAGAGTGTTAGGGAGTCTTTAGAACCAGCCCAATGGCAACCCTTACAGTGCATCAACCTCTTTTGTGTCTTGTCACTTGTGAATTCCCCACTCAGGTCATTAGTAAATCTCACAGCACCCTCCAAGAGTCATTATCAGAATTCAACACGCCTGGTACCCTGAGCTCCTGTCCATCATACACCTCACCACACTGCTTGGTTTTCTGCCTATCTCACTAGACTGAGATATTCAGAACACAGTAAGTAGACAATGACTATGACTGACTGGATGAATGAGTGAATGAATGAATATGTCTGCTGTCTTTGCACACCATGTCATCATGTGGGTGACAGCAAGTCCTTTCAGTAAAACACGGGAAGGTGGAAGGATGCAGCTGATGTGCTTTGTGATGGGCATGGCTTCTCTGCAGGAGACTGGTAATGAGATGAGTCCTGGAGCAGGTGTCCCAGACCTCAGCAGCACCATCTGCTCTCCTCCTTCCTAGCTATGTGGTCTCAAGTAAGTCATTTAACCTCTCAGTCCCAGTTGTTGGGCGGGTTGCAATGAGATAATGATTATAGTTCATAGACTGCCCTCAATGGAAAGGACTCATGGGTACTTTCCAGCTTATTGTACTCTGACTCAGCTAGCCAATGGTGGTACTGGGAATAAAGAAATAGAGCCCAAATCTCCTAAAGCTCAGCTTGGAGTTTTAATACTACAGCTAAAAGAAATATGAAGATCAGCACTATTGTGTATATAATGAAAAAAAAAGTTAAAGAGATGGTATCTTGTATTGCTCCATGTTTTCATACAGTTTAATCCCCTCGTTCCTGTTAGAATATGGAAAGGAGATGAGGAGGGCTATCAGCAGGCCACCCAGCCTATACACTTTCCTGCTTTATTCACTGGTTAAAGTCCTGGTAAGGGCTAAAGCCTGGTTACTTTTCTGGCAAACAACTAACCCCTGGGCAGCTATTTTCAAGGCTATATAACTCTCATTTTTTAAAGCTTAAAATGATTGGGTAAGCATATTGGTATTCCCTAGGGCAATTCCCCATCCTGTATCATGTAAGTACTTTGGCATAAATAACTCCATGCTAAAATGGGAAAGTTGATTGGAATTTAAATAACATTTACATAAAATGGACATATTGCCTTGAGTACCAATTAACAAAGAACTAAAAGTTCCTCTATAACAATGTAAAATAGCCATCTTTGGGTGGGTGGCCTGAGGTAGACAGCCTTAGAAGCATGAGATTTGCATGCATCATGCCAATACAAACACAAATGTTTTAAGGTCAGCCATGTAGAATAGTGTAAGGCAGTCTAGTACATAACTTATCACAGAATTTGTAACCAGGTAATGTTCATCCTACAGGCATGTAACCAATGTGCACACGTGCTTTCCAGCATCCATGAATTCCCTCCTCAATCTTCAGACATCAATAACCACACAGAAGGCCATAATCATGAGTAGTACAGAAATTCAGTCTTGACCTGCTTCTCTGCTCTCCATCATTTCCCAGAAGCTTCGAGTCTAGTTATATGTTTCATCTTCTACTCCTTCTGCCAGATATCCCCACTCAAGAGCTTAGCAAATGGGCTTGTCTGCTACCCAGCCTCTTCACTGCTTCCTCTGATTCTCTCTGCACTCTAGCTGACCTACCCTCTACAGTGTTGTATAGTCTGTCTGCGTTCCACAGACTTTCATTGTATCAGTTCTGTGTACACACAGTTTAAATAAACTAAGTTAAAAACACAAAGCAAGCAATTAACATTATTAGCCTCTACCCTCTGTGTCTCTTTTTATCAAATTTCCCTCCCATAGGGGGAAATACATATTATATGTGTATACTATTAATATGTTTATTTTAATATATTGCCTTCTATATGTGTGTATGTTATGTTAGTTTACCATAACACCTGGCGTGTATTTTTCAGCATCCTATATACATTTCTCATTTCGCAACATTTAATTTTAGCTATAATAATACTGATATATTATGCAATTAAGAATCTATAAATAGGGGCTGGAGAGATGGATCAACACTTAAGAGTACTGGCTGCTCTTCCAAAGAACCTGAGTTCAATTCCCAGCACTTACGAGGCTGCTCACAACTGTCTGTAACTCCAGTTCCGAGGAATGATGACCTCTTCTGGCTGCTGTAGGCACTGCACACACATGGTGCACATTCATGCGTGTAAGTACAACACCATACACATAAAATAATATTTTTAAGAATCTATAAATGTTATTCATAGCTGAGCTGTGGAACATATTATGATTGTTCTGACAAGCCTCACACTTGGGTTATCCCAAAATCTATATGTTAAAACCTAATTTTCATTGTAATGATAGTAGGAATTAGGGCCTATGAAAGGTGACCATGTTATGAGTACCAAGCCCTTACCAGTGTTCTAATAAAATAGACCTCAGAGAATAATCATTCTTCCTGCCATGTGAGCACAGAGCAAAAAGATGGCCACCTATGAGCCAGGAACTAGACCCTCACCAGACACAGCATCTACTGCTACCCTGATGCTGGACTTCTCAGGCTCCATAACTCTGTGGAATAAACTTCTACTGTTTATAAACCATCCCACCTCTAACAGTTTTTATAGCAACCCAGATGGATTAAAATAATTATTTTTGATTTTAAGTATAATTGTTTTCCTTCCCTGAAGTCAGTAACTGTTTATTCTGTTTGACTTCCTAGGTAATATCATTAACTTCACTTCAAGCTCTTTTATTAGTTGTCTAAATTCTCTCCTCAGGCATTCTATCAATTTTAGCTTGAAGATACTCCTCCTGGAGTCTTCTGGTGTACTCTAGTTTGACCTGCAACCCCCCACTGCTGGTACTATTATCATCTCTAGATTTCCCCTCAGCACTGTTGCAGCCAACTCAATGTGCCCCACCCCCAAGATTTTTGCTTTGGAGTCCTAATCCCCACAGCATTGGGTGAAAGAGGTGGGAACATTAGGGAGGCTCTATCCTCATAAATGTAATTAGTGCCCCTATGGAAGAGTCCCCAAAGTCCATTCTTCCCCTCTATTATGGATTGACACAGCAAGAAAATGGTACGTATAAATAAAAAAGCAAGCCCTCATCAGACACCGGATGTACGGGTGCTTTGTTCCTGTACGTCCCAGCACAGGGCTATGAGAAACAAATACTGTTTATTACAAGAACCCAGTTACATCACAGTCAAGAGCAGAGAGAAATTAATGTGTGCTTTCTTGCTGTTCAGCTCCATTTCTCCTCCTTCATACAATCCAGGATCCAAGCCCACAGTGGGCCAGGTCTTTCCATATCAGTTAGCACGATCCAGACAAACCCCATACACATGCCCATAGGCCAACGTAATTCAAGATAACCCCTCATTGACATTCTTTCCCTGGGTGACTCTAGATTTGTGTCATGACAGCAATTAAAACTAACCATCGCCCTCATAGAAAGACTTGAACATACTTCTGTGGCACTTCAAATGGTTTCAGAAGGAAGTGGAAGAGAATTCATGTGGCCAACCCACTGCTTACCCACACGCTGCTCTATAATGGAGGTGAACGCCCCTTCGAGCAATGTTGTAAGAAACATACAGTTCCCGTAGGAAAGTCTCCAAATGGCACACCAAAATCCCACCACCTGCCAGCAAACTCAGTCCTAAGGGAAATGCAGACACTTCTCCCCACATTCAATGCAGGCTCCTTTCAAGTCCAGAGAAGATACTCAGCCATTCTAAGTCTAAACCCTCCTTCTTCTCTGCAGAAGGGTGACAAACAGTAAGACTGTATATCTCCCCAGGAAAGGTACCTACTCTTATCCATGGTACATGATCTTGCCTTTGGGATCCAGACAAGACAGCTCTAATAGTCTGTATGTCTTTTCTCTAGTAGTCAGCTGTCCAATCTCCAGGCACACCAAATGGGCAACATCAAGATTCTTGTCCAGGTGATACTGAGCCAACCCTATGCCAGACCATGTACCTGGTCATTAAAAAAAACTGGAGAAAATATGAAACTATTCCTCCTATCTTTGCCTAATACCTCAGAAATCTGTGTGAAAACATTTTCACTTCACCTCTGTCCTGAATATATATGACTGCAAACATCTCCATGGCTTCTGCCTCAGTTTCTGCCTCAGGTTCTTGCCTTGCCTTCCCCTTATGCTGAGCAGTGGCTGAACCAGTGGGTATATACACCCCACAGAACAGAGTTCTACCAGTTCCAAGTTCCTGGTCTTCAGCCTAGTATCAGGAAATCCGGGAAATTCTCTTGGGTTTCCAAAGTTCTTTGCACAGATATACAATGAGGGTTAAATCATGTGAAATTGCTGACACTCCTTTGCTGTGGGATGTTCTGTATGGCAAATGTGTTGCTAATAAAACACTGATTGGCAGTGGCTAGGCAGGAAGTATAGGCGGGGCTAACAGAGAGAATTAAAAGAACAGGAAGGCAGAGGGAGTCACTGACTGCCAGCCGCCACCAGGACAAGCAGCATGTGAAGATGCCGGTAAGCCACGAGCCATGTGGCAAGGTATAGATTTATAGAAATGGATTGATATAAGATATAAGGACAGTTAGCAAGAAGCCTGCCATGGCCATACAGTTTGTAAGCAATGTAAGTCTCTGTGTTTACTTGGTTGGGTCTGAGCGGCTGTGGGACTGGCAGGTGAAAGAGATTTATCCTGACCATGGGCCAGGCAGGAAAACTCTAGCTACACTCCTTTCCCCTGCAATTCGTGTGATTTGATGTAAGAGTAAGAAGAGGACTTAGAGTTAGTAGGTTGGTTCTGAAACCTGGCTGTTGTCCTGCTCAGTGACAGTTAAGCTTTACCAAGTAATTGAATGTCACTCTGGGCTCAAGTTTTCAGAAGAAACAGGATTAGCATGAATATTATATAGATGAGATATATGAACAATGGAAACTGTCACCATTGGTACACGGCCACCAAGTGTCTGAAAAGTTGTATATGTATCACTTCGCTTCATCTCAAGAACTCTATGAGATAGACATGGAAAACCAAGATATTATTGAATTTTAAAAGAGAAAACTAATACTCATAGATCCAGATAGTTTACAGAAGAGTGTGTAGCAGAAGTCAGAATTAGAACCCAGATCTCCATTCTTGGTCTAGTAATGCATCCTTTTATTTCTCATACCATCCTGTTTTCTGGGTGTCCAAGCACTGCAGACGGGACTCTGTAAACCAAGCTACAAGAGTCCTAATCAATAAAGCACAGAGCCCTACAATGACATTCTCAAAAATTCATTTTTACACTACAAGAACCATCCATGTATCTAGTGAATAACTTGCATTTCCATTCCTTTACTCTCATAGTCATTTCTTGAGGACTGCCAAGACAGTGCAGCAGATGGGGTACCTGTCATCAAGCCTGATGACCTCAGTTCGACCCTAGGATCCACACGGTTGAAGGAAAGAACTGATTCTCACAGCTTGTCCTCTGCCTCCACAGGCGTACCATAATATGAGGGTGCATGCATGTGTACACACAAACACACACACACACACACACACACACACACAAATATGTAATTATCATCAATATATATAACTATAGTATATAAATGTAATAAATCCTTATTTTGTAAGTGTGGAAGTTAGAGTTCAAAGTGGTTTGGTAAGTTACTGGTGTGACACATGATGACACCTATCCTCGTGGTATCATTTTAAAAATTAATTCCTGCTACATAGATGATAGATGGGTTCAAAATTAGATGTGTAGTGTCTGCTTTTGGTTTTCAACTTAATAGGACTTCAGGTCACTGTAAGATACTTAAGCCACTTGAGTGGCCAGGTCCTTCCTTGAGGAACTCTAACCACCAGGTTCTACCCACAAAATACTCTTAACTGCTCTAACTGCTGGACCCTGCCCCCACCCTGCAAAGCAAAAAGCCCAATCTCTAGACATGAAATCCCACCAATCTCCACCCTGGAAAGCTCCACCCTGAAAACTTCCACCCCCTTCCCATCTATCCTGTTCAGTTTGCTGCTGTTTCTCGCTCAAGCAGAGGCAGCCACCCTCCTGGTTTTTCCCTCCCAATAAATCTCTTGTGTGAGGTTTGTTGTGCGGTGTGACTTTGTGGTATTTCTTGGCTTCCAACTGCCAGGATACCTTTCCATCTGAGCTGCAATGCTTACAGTCACTTCCTGGGCTGGTGGGGTGCAAGGCCGGGTGTGTTAGGGTGTTTTCAGAGAGGATGAGCTGATGTGGGAAGACCTACCCTATGTGTGTGTGCAGAAACAGTCCATGGGCTGCAGGCCTAGATGCAGTAAACGGGGGGGGGGGGGGGGGGGCAGCAGCCAGGGGCCCTGAAACGTCCCGTTCTCTCTGCTCTGCTTCTGCCCACCAAGAAGTAAAGACAGAATCTGCCACAGGCTTTCATTGCCCCAATGCTCTGCCCAAGTGCATAGTGGGAAAAACCGTGCAAAGAACATTCTGACATCGTGAGGTAAGATAAACACTCCCCCTCTTAAGTAACTTCTGTCAGGTAGAGGATAGAAACGTAACCAATACAACATGAAAACATGGAAGTATGACTTATTTGCATGGTCTCTGAAGACCATGTGATATAATTTAATGGTGAGGAATTCAGATCTGGAGTTTCCCAGATTTCAGCTCTACGATCTTGAGTTTGGGATCCTTAAAAATTCTTGCCTTGTATCTTTCGCTGTAAAACACAAGTGGTCTCATTCTTGCTGAAACATCGGAGAGTCTGTAATTTAGAGGATCTCACTAGACAGCCAACTGCACTTAGCTGTACAGCTGGGAGTCACTCTAGGGCAGCCTGGGCCCTCTGGAAGGGTGTGTGTCTGGTTCCGACTGCCAGCAGCTGTTCCCAGAACACTATAATCAACTGGGGTGGGGCACAGTCAGAACTGATCAGTGTCAAAGGCCGAGGGGGGGGATGCTGCTTGGAAAGGATGGTGAGTGAGCTCTCCATCCCTGCAGAGGCACCAGATGAGATTGATCATATACATCTAAGAAAGAGACTCTCTGGTGGGTATTCCCAACAGCTTGACTCTCCGGAGATGGTTCATTTCTAAAGAACTATGTATCCCTGTGTTGGAAATATGGTTCTGCCTGGAGAATCCCCTCCACATGTCACCCCAGCAGATACAGACACCAGCTTCAGAGGGCATCATTTCATAATATTCCAGAACAAAAGACCTCCTATTGGGCTTTCCTGGAGCAAGAGGATGTATCAACGCTAGCGGGACTGGACTAGCAATTCTCTTGGCACTAAGGTTCATTTCTGGATTCCAAGCCCATGAAGATGTTTTCTGAAGAGACAATTCCAGAATCTCCCAGAATGCTCAATGGTGACAATACATCTTATTTTGCTCTTTCAGTTTGTGCAAATTTCAGAGATATGGACTGAGT
>CABHPQ010175915.1:0-28060 GCA_902168405.1 Peromyscus aztecus | reverse complement strand
CCCCCCCCCCCCCCCCCCCCCGCATCTGCTTCTTGATTTGTTTATGTAAGCTTACTCAGCAACAGACCAATCGCTACCTGATTCCACCCTCCCTTTTATCTTTCTTCCTTCTGTTTCTCGATTGATCCTGCTCACAGCATGGCCTGGCATCACAGACACGGCCTTGTCATCCGTGTTTGGTAACTGGTCTTTCTGCTGTTTTTATCTACAGTTGCGTGACTGTACACGGATGTCTGCCAGCCCACAGGCAAGGCGTTGTGGGCAGTGACTGTGCCGGCTAGGGAAATAAATGCCATGTCCTGAAGGCTTTGGGGCAGGGGACCAAATAAAATTTCAATCCCCTGTTGTGGCTCTGGTGATTGAAAGGGAAGTTGCCTCGCTCCTGCCTAGTGGCAGAGCTGAGGAAGTATTGTCTTTTGGTATCGCTGTGTTTCCGAAAATCGTAATCCTGGGAGAGAGTGGGTGGTATTAACACAGAAGTTTTGATGACACTCTAACATAATAATTAGACTCTCTTAGACAAGATTATCTCAAGCCTAGATGGATTTAATTTTCTTCTAATTCCCTGTGCTGTTTACTGTGTTTTAGGAGAGGTCGATGAACACTTGTATTTTCCCTTTGGGATCTGTCAGTCCCCTGACTGCTAAATGTACTTGTTCTCAGTTTTGTTCAGAAGCTCAAACCAGAAAAATCAGCCATCCAGCTTATTTGCAGCCCTTCTAATGATGTTTGATGCTGATCCTAATAAATCAAAAGCACTGTGAGATCCTGGAGTGTTCTATGAATCAACCAAGAGAGAGAAAGCACATTCTGACCCATTTTCATGATAATATCAAGGCTTTGGGGTTCTTTTATTGAATGCACACCTACTATGTGCAAGGTATGTTGTATGACCTAGGAATTGACACAAATAACACATTCAAGAAAACTGATTGAATTGTATGATAGAAATAAGTATTACTGATTAAAACTTAAAGAGGAAGGCCACTTCCTATGAAATGCAGAGATCAGCAATGTGGGATTTCAAGATCTCAGTAAAAACTGGGATTGAATGGGGAGACAGAGGAAAGCTCCAGGAAGATAAGATAATTGACGGAGTCCCCAGGACAGAGTACTGACATTGAATGCGCAGGAAAAGAGCAGAATATCTGTGGAGAGAAGAGCCAGCATGAGGCCAGCAGAGGCGTAGGAACATGTGACGGGTATGAGTGTTAAGTAAACATGGGTGAAAGTGATGGGTTGGGAATCATAAACAGCCTCTATGGTGGCTTTATCTTATTGGTTATGGGAGTTCCTGGAGGGTTCGAATTGATCAAATAAGTCACTCTTCCAAAAGGTTAATCCAATAATCCAAATAAAGGTATCACGAACAGAATGGTCAAACATTGTGACCACAATCCAGAGAAGATGAATTTACTTTCTTTTAAAATCAGATTATGTATCAATAGCCAGTTACCAAAATACTGGAAATACATATAGCACCTATCTCCTGATACTCTGGATAAAGAAAAATTTGCTATAATTGGTGAAGTGTGGTGTAGTGAAAGGTTACATGTCCTGCAAGGTGACATCTTCTACCAAGCAGGAGACATGAGTCTAAGCATCACAATGAATTATGCTCCAAGCTACAAACATCGCCACCTTTCACATTCTCTGTCTTACTTTAAACAATTATTTGATTGTCCACTCTAAAAAGGTGACATTTCATTAAGCAGAAGGCACCTAACACACTCTGTAAGCAGATGAACCCAAGAAACAGCCCCGTGACAGTGTTCAGTTCAGGGATGTGCTTTGCAACCTCTGTTATCATCCACAGCAGCATCCTGCACAGCTCAAAGATACGAGGAGTATAGACGCAACAGTCACCAGTTAACTCTTGGGTTTCTGAGTCTGGTCCATACACTGATAGAATAATAAAAACATTTTAAATAAATATACTATGTGACTGAATAATAATGCAACTATAATAGCAGAAATATTATTTAAAATAGTCACATTATACACACACACACGTGCTCTTGTAGAAGTGGGCAATCTGTGGGAGCTAGAGGTGTCTTCCTGATTTGTTTTTTTCCATTAATTTTGGAGGCAGGAATTCTCTCTGAACCTGAAGTTGGCCATTTGGGCTAAGCTAGCCAGCCAGCCCTTGGGATACTCTTGCCTCCACGCTCTCCCTGCATCTCCACCTCCCTCCCTCCCAGAACTTAGGTTGCAGATGTGCACTGCTGTGCCTGCCCGGCTTTTCTATGGGTGCTGGGGATCTGAACTCGGGCCCTCGTGTTTGTCTATCACGCGAAACCCACTGAGCCTTCTCCATCTAGGCATATTTGTTGCGTTTGATTCACATTTCTTGGGGTACTTCTCCCTCCCTTTGCGTTCCTTTCCTGCTCAGTACGTCTCCTTCTCTGCCAGAACAATTTTCAACAGTAGGCCCTGAGGTACCAGCTCCCAATTTTTTAGTAGGATCCCCAACTAACTGGTTAATCTCCTGCTCTCTCATTTCTTTCTCCTTAAATGACGATAGGCTGTAACTGTCTCCAGGGACATCCTACCAACATTTATATTCCTTCCAAATTAGAAGAGTAGGCATCTCTCCAGATCATAAAGAATACATTTATTTTAAGGTACAGTGGAGAGAACACACAGAAATTAAAGTGTGTTTAATGAAAGCCTCCGTGGCTTTTAGAAATTCTAGCTTTGTGCTGATACTAGCTCTGCATTCTAGCCACTTTTCAATCTCCATGGCCTTGGCATTAGGTCATAGGATAACTTGGGAGTTATCAGTTCAGAGGCAGGGAAAATGAAAAATTCACATTTATCTCTAGCTATGAATATTTCATTTGGAGGAGTTGTTGTTTTAGGGTTGGTTTGTCGGTTGGCTGTTGTTTGTTTTCCAGAGTCTGTGTAGCCCAGGCTAGCCTTGAGCTCCCCCAGTCTTTCTGCAGGAACCTCCTGAGAGCTGAGATTACAGGCAAGCACTACCACTCTAGGCCATCTGGCTATGACCTTCTACATGCCTCATGTGCTCTCTTCTCTCCTCTCCTCTCTTTCAACTTCTTTCCCTCCTTTTCCTACCCCCCTCTCCTGCTTTCTCCTCTTCTCCCCTCCTCACCCTCTCCTTTCTCCCTCCACCCTTTTTTTCCTTAATCTGAGCGTCACTGGTTCTTTGCCTTTCTACTGTCTTTAGACTCTTGGCTCTTTTTCTGCCCCTGCTAGTCACAAGTTCTGATTTTAGAGTTTCTGATCAAGAAGCCCCATGTCTAAGGACTTATGAACCCCCCAGTCCTTAGTCTGAATAAGCAAAATGCATTCTCCTAGACACAAGTGTCTGATGTATACATTCAAATGGGGAGCTCTAGAGACCTGTCTGATTATGTACCAAGTGCGATGAGACCATTGATATGGATGAGCTCTGGGACTTTATCTGCCCTGGGAAGCAGGCATTAAGCCCATGCCACAGAAAAGGAAAATAAATTCTACCCTCAGTGGGAGGCAGCAGAACAGAACTTCACCTCTAATGCCACGGTGCTGTCTTTCCTGTCTCAATGCAGACATTTTCCAGGGAGGTCTACACCTAAGTCAGAGCAGGCTGATGAAACACAGTGCCATAAACTGTTGTAAAGGCAGGAAGCTTGAGATTAGGGTACCTGAACGGGGGGGGGGTTAGTTCTTTTATTTATTTGAAAATTTGTTTTATTTTATTTATGTGTATGTCTATGTCTATGCATGCATATGGGGGTAGAGTGCCAGCAGAGGCCAGAAGAAGGCATCAGATCCTCTGGAACTGGATTTACAGGTGATTGTGAGATGTCACGTGAGTACCGGAACTGAACTCCTGTCCTCGGCAAGAGTGACACATGTTCTTAATGCCTGATCCATCTCTCCAGCTCCCAGGGTTGAGCTCTTCCTGAGAATTATCCTTACATTCTACAGACAGAAGATCTCTTGCCAAGGCCTCATCAGACAGGAAGAGAGCAAAAGCAGTTCTCACGTTGGGTAGCGTGGCCTCAACGCCTGATGTTACTACAAAACACCCATGCCACTGAAGTTTGTAAAACTTCTAGAATCTGTGGGGTAGAAGGGCTCATTCTGGGCTTTAACAAAAGCTTATGAGATTTGCCATTTGACTGAGTGATGGGCTGTGTCATCTATCTCAGATACAGAAGGCATCTAGTAAGAGAAAGGTTAGAGTTGAAAAGCTTTGCAGAGACGGTAGTGACTTCATAGGGAAATGGGGCATCTACGGTTACTTGGGGCTTTTTCAACAGCAAGCAGCAGAAATAGATTCCTCTAACTTGAGAGGGGGGACGAGCGGGTGGGGAGAGGAGAAGGGGTAATGAGAAGAACAAGCAGGGGCTTCCAAATTAAAGAAATCCAGATGTGGTGGTTTGAAAGAGAAGGGACCCCGTAGGCTCCATGTTCAAAAGCTTGGTCCCCAGTTAGTAGAACTGTTTTGGGAAGGATTCAGAGGTGTGGCCTTGTTGGAGCGAGAGTGACTTTGTTGGAGAAAATGTGTTACTGGGAGGTGGGCTTTGAGGTTTCGAAATCCCATTCCAGCCAGGCCCAGTCTCTCTCTCTCTCTGTCTCTCTCTCTCTCTGTCTCTCTCTCTCTGTCTCTCTCTCTCTGTCTCTCTCTCTCTCTCTCTCTCTCTCTCTCTCTCTCTGCCTTTCCTCATACCTCTCTCCCCCTGTGGATGAGACGTAAGTTTTCAGCCACTGCTTCAGGGCCATGCCTACCTGCCTGCTGCCATGCCCCTGCCATAAAGGTCATGGACTTGCCCTCTGAAACTGTAAGCCCGCCCCCAATAAATGCTTTCTTTCACAAGTTGCCTTCATCGTGGTGTCTCTTCACAGCAACAGAACAATAACTAAGACACCAGGTACCACACATTTGAGGTTTCAGTAGGATGCAGCTATGGAAATCTTACCTCTCATTTCTTTTTCTCCTGCTAATGCTTCCAAGATCAGGAGAGAACCCAGTGGAAACATAATGACTGTCCTATCAATACCATAACCACTGAGAATGTCAAGTTAGCTGTCTCACTTTTCCTTCCAGTCGATGAAAATGTAGTTGTTGTCCATTCTGTGTTCCTGGTATCAGCCTCTAGAACATTCCCTTTTCTGCACTACCTCTCAGAAAAGCAACTCCCTGTCTGTTAATCCATGAAGCCTTCATTCTCAACTGCTCTTTAGCTCCCTTCATTATTACCGACCAAATACAGGTCAATGTTTTTATGTGTGTGATGTCTTACCTGCATATACGTCTGTGCACAGCATGCATGCCTGGTGCCCACGGCAGTCATAAGAGGGCGCTGGAGCCCCTGGAGTTACAGACAGTTGTAACCTGCCATGTGGATGCTTGGAACAGAACCCAGGTCCTCTGCAAGAGCAGCAAATACTCTCTAGTACTCTTAACCACTGAACATCAATCCAGTGGTCATAGCAGTCTTAAAATAGTGCATGACTCATTTAGTTGGCATCACCAGGGATCTATCTAAATATAGAGAAGGGAATAAAAATGAACAAGCATTGGCTGAGCACCTGGTGTGCACCAAACCTCACCCACCACAGACTGAGACAGCGTTCCTGTTTCCCTTCTCCCACCTGCTCCCCACACCCCCTTCTGTCTTGTGTGAGATCTTGGTCCCTGCAGCTTCCAACTATATTGACCTCGCCTTCTGAACACCTTGACTTCTTGCTGTCAAAGGAATGAGAAATGCGTCCTCCACCTGAGGTCCTCACCTTGAAGAAAATCAAGAAGGAATCTTGGCGCTGAGGACCAAGAACAGATTTCATTTGGTGTACTTTGGGATGACTCACAGCCCCTTCTAGGATGCTTGCCCTGCCATGGTTTCCTTGACCCTTGGGAGGCTTTCTCTTCCATTTCCGTCTCTCCCTTGTCCTATTTCTTTCCTCCCTTCCCTCTTTAGTTCCTTCCATCTTTATGTTCAAGGCATCATTTTCTTTTCTTCTTCCCCCAGAGATCAAAGCTGAACTGAAAGCAGCTGCTTAAAGCCTTCAGGACTCAGATCTACCAAAGACAGCTATGAGCTTCCTTTCCCGATATCCCACTCTCTTCACCCCACACTCCCCCTCACTCTGTACTCTCCCCAAGGTTCCTCCTCACTTTCCCTCACTCTTCAGACTCTCTGGGCCTCCAGTGGACCCAGGGTCCACAGATCTCCATGCTTATATTACATTGGCTTCCTCACTGAAGCAATTTCTTCACACATCACCGGGGAAATAAAACCTACAGTGAAAATGATACTATTGGTTTTCCATTTGACTTTACTGGCAATAAAATCACAGAATCTCTTTTCACAGGAAGGACTCCTGCATGCTCACACCAGAACAATGCAAGAGAATGGAAAGCCATGCAACCCCACCCTCCCACAGCGCAAGCTCTAAGCCCATTTAAATCCGAGCTCAATTTTTATGCTCTCAAACTCAAAATAACTTGTATCCAGTGAGGAGAAGACAGTGGGAGAAAATAAAAAATTGCTGAATGTGATCTATGTAAGAGACCCAAAGAGGCTGTCCATGCTCATCTCCACACTGGGAAATTATGAAGTAGTAGAAGGGGAATTGTTGCTAGAGTTTTCCTGCCTGGCCCATGGTCAGGATAAATCTCTTTCACCTGCCAGTCCCACAGCCGCTCAGACCCAACCAAGTAAACACAGAGACTTATATTGCTTACAAACTGTATGGCCGTGGCAGGCTTCTTGCTAACTGTCCTTATATCTTAAATTAATCCATTTCTACAAATCTATACCTTGCCACGTGGCTCGTGGCTTACTGGCATCTTCACATGCTGCTTGTCCTTGCGGTGGCTGGCAGAGACTCCCTCTGCCTTCCTGTTCTTTTTATTCTCTCTGTTAGTCCCGCCTATACTTCCTGCCTAGCCACTGGCCAATCAGTGTTTTATTAGCAACACATTTGCCATACAGAACATCCCACAGCAGGGAATAGTTAAATGTTTTCGGAAGAATGTATTAAAATAGTGAATCAATAGGGAACTTAAGTGAAATTGACTCAGGCAGAGGAAAAGGGATATTGTGAAATCTGCTCACACATGACTTGTGGTGTTGTCTGGACTCCTAATCTCACCAGGCCTAATTTTTACTGTTTATGAAATGGAAGGGATGCTGAAGAGTGGCGACTTCTAGCAATATTATAGTTCTAAAATTCTGTCATTCTGATCTAGACTTAGGAACTGTGGCTAAACATAACGCCATTGGAGAGCTTTTTCCAGTAACCTGGAAGGAGAGGACATTGACAGTGACAACAATGAAAAGAAGCCTTGGCAATCATGTGTTCCATCTCCGATTTCTCTAGTGTCAGTGGGATTCCAATAACTTCATGGAGATGACCTTTTAAGTGATGGTTCTTGATTCTGTGATAAAAAAACATCCTGACCAAAAGGCAACTTAGGGAGAAAGGGGAGTTGATTTCAGCTTACAATTCTAGGGTAAGGTCCATCTTTGTGGGTAAGTCAAGGCAGGAACTTCAAACAATTGTTCACATCACATACATAATCAAGAGCAGAGAGTAATGAATGAGTACATGCTCACTTAATTTGCTAGCAACTGCTCAGCTTGACTTCTGTCTTATATATTTGGGGAATATTTCCCTGCCTAGGGAATGGTGCTATCCACAGTGGATTTGGTGTTCCCACATAAATTAAGACAGTCTCCACAAACATGACTACAGGCCAACTCAATGAGGACAATCCCTCATTGAGGGTGATTCTAGGTTGTGTCAAGCTGACAATTAAAGCTAATCATCCAAGGTTGCCTGTTGATTCTGACCTCTCCATTTCTATCTCTACTGCCACATACAACTCTGAAGCAAAACTCAATTGTACAGTAGCAGCCATCAAAGAGAACAGGTAGGAAAAATTGTACTGATGTCCTTGACTAGAAAAAAAGAATAATAAAAAGTTTGACATTATAGTCAAGCCTCAAGACAAATCAGCTTCAGAAGCAAGATGAAATAGCAGATAACCTTTCCCACTTAGTGGAACAGGGTCTGAGAATGAAATGTCTAAGCTGGTCACTTGCCTGTCTGCTCTCAGATTAAATACCTCATTTTCTTTGACAAAAATCCTTTTCCCAGGCACCTTTGCCAACTACCTTCACTAGCAGAAAGAAGAGGTAGGAGGAAGGGAGAAGGCAAGAAATGTTTCTCTCATCTCCTCCAAGGTGGGAATTCAGCCTCATCCTGGGCTCCCTTTTCTATGATCCAAAATACCTCTTGGTCTGCCTCTTGGATGCTGGTGATAACACGCCTTCCTCTGGTGCCCCTAGTTTGAAGGATGGTAGCTGACTATGGATACTGCTCATCTAGGTTGCCTCACTAACCTGAGTTTACACTTCAACTCTTTTAGTTCTTTGGAGATGAACTCCCATATACATATATGGACTATGGACTGTCTGGCCTGGGCTCTATTCCCCCATTATCATGGCTGTCACAGAGGCCTGATTCTGTTCTTGAACTGAGGCATATATGCCAGTTGTCTACAGGAATTCTTTTAAGTGTGTGTGTGTTCATGAGTGTGTAAAAGTTTTTATGTGTGTAAATGTGAGTGTGCACATTCCATGGCAAGCATGTCGGGGTTGGAGGGACAACCTCAGTATTGGCCTTCACCTTCCATCTTGTTTTGCTGCAGATATCTTATTGTCCACTGCGGTCCACACAAAGGTTAGTTGGACTGAATGTTTCTGAGGATTCTCCTGTCTCTGCCTCCCAATTTGTCAAAGATGCACTGGAATTATAAGTGCATATTATGACATCCAGTTTTGTGTGGGTCCTCACAATCCAAACTCCAGTCCTCACATTTGTGGGGCAAGTGCTTTATCCACTGAGCCATCCCAATCCCTTCATACAGGAGTCCCCCCAATAGCTTCTGGAACACTTTCCAGGGGCATCGCCTTAAAAAAAAAAACTCTCCTCACATTATTAAAAGCAAGATCATCATCAGCTCAGTGACTCCATGGTAATAAAGTTAACACTGACAGCAATAAGAACAGGCAGATCACCATAAGTGGCATGCCAAGCCAACCTCTGGAAAGTTGGTACAAACAACCATTGCTGGAGAAGCTTTGTATTTTTAATTATTTGATAATTTCATATGTGCAGCCAATGTATTTTGATTATATTCATCCCCCAACTCCTCTCAGATTCACCTCCACCTCCCCACCCCTTCCAACTGCATATCTTCTTTTAAAAATAAATAATCTACCAGGCAGTGGTGGCACATGCCTTTAATCCCAGCACTCAGGAGGCTGAGGCAAGTAGATCTACGTGAGTTCAAGGCCAACCTGGTCTACAGAGCTAGTTCCAGGATAGCCAGGACTACACAAAGAAACTCTGTCTTGAAAAACCAAAATAAATAAATAATCCACCGAATCTGATATACATTAGCCACACACCATGGATTTGGGGCCATCCATAGGAGCTTGGCCAACCCACCAAGGGTCACACCCTAAAGCAAACAGAGTCTATCTGCCCCAGACGTTGTTAACTGGCAGCAGCTCCTCAGTTAGGAGTATTGGCTTGTCAGCTCCTTCCTCCATGCTAGAATGTCGACCGAGTTGATCTTGTGAAGATCTTGTGCTGGCAACCACAGCTGCTGTGAGTTCATGAGTGTTTCATCCCAGTCCTTCCTGACCTCTGGCTCCTACAATCTTTCTGTCCCCCCTTCCATGATGCTCCCGAAGCCTTGGGGAGGGGGTGATACAGATGCCCCACTTGTGGCTGAGCACTCCACAGCTACTTAGGAATTTTTGATTGCAGGAGGACTTTAATGACTGCTTTTGATTGCAGGTGAGCCAGACAAATGTATCTGAAAAGTGGAAGGGGTTTGAGAGCCTCTGAAGGACCAAAGACACATATGGTAATTATCACTAAACTATCCCAACTCTTGATTGTGCTCACAGCGTTGCTTCCTGGGAAGAGACAATATAAATAATAATTACAAAGTCCTTTCAGATGCTCGCATCATTTGATACTCACATGCATTCCAGATGAAGATTTGACAGTTCAGAAAAGCTACATATTTATGTGTATCATTGATCAAAGCAAAATTGAGTCTTCAGATCTAATTCCTATGCTTTGTTTGTGGGGTTCTTCTCTATTGCAGAGAGCATACACAAAGAAGGCAGAGCTGTTAAAGCTTTGCCAGTGTATACATTTACAGCAATGCCCACCATACAACATGCCTTCTAGCTATTCGTCTCCATCTCTGTATATAGTATGAGCTAGAGAGCAAGGACCAAGTATAGCCTCTCTCGCTCCCATGTTCATTAAACCTCAAGGCTTACTACATGCTCAGTACCATTTGTTGATTAAACTGACCCATGAGTGCTGAGTAAACCACTAACCAGGCCAAAAAAATACTGGCAGAATTGGATATCAGTATCTAATAAGAGGACCAATCATATTAGTAGACTGTGCAGGAAGAAACAGTTCCCATGTGTCTTAAAAAGTGTTTAGCTCTTAGTCACAGGACTATAATTTAACCACTAAAGGATCTGTTGCTATTGTCTTTGGGAATTATGATGATTGATTTTCATTGTCAACTTAACTATATTTGGAACCACCTAGGAGACACAGCTTTTGGCATGTCTGTGAGGGTCTTTCCAGATATGTTTGACTGAGGAGGGGGATCCATCCTGAATATAGGCAGTACCATCCCATGGGCTGGGATCCTGGACTGAATGAAAAGGTGAAAAAGGGAAAGAAAATGTAGCACTAGCTTTCATCTTTCCTCTAGGCTTCTTGACTCTGCCAGATGCAATTGTCTCGTATTCCTACTGCCATACCTTTGTTATCACGATAGACTGAATGTATCCCTTCACATCCTGAACCAAAATAAATGCTTCCTTCCTTGCATTGCTTCTGTTAGGCATTATTTCATAGCTATGAGAAAAATAATACCAGAGTCTCTATAGCAAAGCTAATACCTCTAAGACTGGGCATAATGATTAACTTGAATTAAAAATAAGATACACAGTTCTGTGAGTAGTCTCAGTGAGTGTTTCCCCCACAGAAACACTCTCACACACAAGAAATGATGTAGCAATGGTTTATGCAACATTTTCTTTTGTTTTGTTTCTCAAGACAATGTTTCTCTGTGTAGTCCTGGCTGTCCTGGAACTCACTCTGTAGACCAGACTAGCTTCAAACTCACAAATCCAACTGCCTCTGACCCCCAAGTGCTGGGATGAAAGGCGTGCACTGCCACCACCAAGTCTATGCAACAGTATTTTTAATAGAAGACAATGGGAAGAACTCCAAGCAGCCATCCATAGGGAAATGGCTAAATAAACAATAAGACTTCCTTTGTTTGCATTTCTAAAAATAAATCAAGAGAGTCTTTATTTGTTGATATATAATCATGTTTGGTATTCTACTGTGAAGGAACAAAAGCTATATGAAGAATATATATAATGTTAGCTTTTAAGTAAGAAAAAGGATACAGTTACCTCTTACCTGCACTGCTGATACAACACCACCCAGGAAGAATACACTGGAAATCAGTGTAAATAACCATGAAGGAGAAACAGACCTAGAGAGGATGGTCTGAATGGGCAGTACACATTAAGGCATAACTCTGAATTCATCCCAGCTTTTAGACATTGAGTGATAATAATGAATCACGTTTAATTCAAAAGAGAGGATCTCAAAAAGACAATAGCAGAAACAAAAACAAATGTAGCTCTGTAGGGCTTCTGCCTCCCTCGGTCTCTCAGGATAAATGAAAACTATGAGCCCCCAGGTGTTCTGCCCGTTGAGTCTATCTGGTGGTGGGATTGCTGCACCTACTTCCACCATGACTGACTCTATGTAGACTCTAGGTTGTTAATCCCTAGAGAGCAGAACCCATGACCAACTGTTCTTTTTTCCTCCCAGTGGTTCCGGACTTATAAAATGACTTTAAAAGTAAATAAATCTCTCCTAAATGGAATTGAATTTTTTCCTACTGCCAAGACTAATTCTACCTTGAAAGTCCTGAACATGAGCCAGGGATTTCTCCTTCCTTCTCTTCAAAAAGGATTTTAATATCCACTTAGTAGGAGAATTCTTGGTTTCAAAATGGTTTTCATCATCCCTAAAAGTGGACAAAGGCAGTCTTTCCACTCACAATCAAGTGGAGGTGATGAGAGATGGACAGCAATATTGAGTAAAAGAATGAGTGAATCACGTACCCTTGTAAGCCACCTTCTCCCCCAGGAACTGAGAGCTGCGAATGCTGGGTCATCTACAAGTGAGCAGCCCTGTATGTAGGTAGAGAGCTGAAGACTTATAATCTCAAACAAAAAGATGTGAAATGAGTTTGGGTCAGGTGGTTGACCTATCTAAGAAAGATCTTGTCAATGAAATAGAATCAGAGTCCAAGGAGTGTATTTAGTCAGTCATTATTTTTTAACTTTCTTTCACATTCTAGACAGCATTGGAGTTTCAGCACTGAATAGTGCTTACTATGGTTTTTAAGGTCAGGAAGGTAATTGTACCCTCCATATCCACAACCAATCCATTCAAATTTCCAACCAGTGCCTGAGTCTACGAAAAACAAACCCTAACCACCTGCCGGGGGTGTCGGCTGGTACTGGGCACTTGGAAGAGCAGGGATTGAGGTAACTGGCCTGCTTTTAGTACCTGACTTCAAATAGAAATCCAGTCATATAGATTCACCACTGCAGTGACCAAAAGAAGACAAGGACTTGATAGACGTATGGGAAAACATGGCTTATATCAGGTACCTGTTCCAAAACAGACAATCCCAGCCCCCACCATCTGGAACATTTTGGCTATGATATCATGTTGAAAGCCTGAGAAAGGTGGGGTTAGCAGAGAAAGCACTAGAGTACTGATAAGCATGTCGACTTTCTACGCCTCCTACTAGGCAAAGTCTTCTCCCCTAGCTGTATCCTCATAAATTCAGTGATGGGGCAGCAGAGCAAGACTGGTGATCACCCTTGCCTATTGCTTTGCCTGGGGCACTTTTGTTCCCTTCAGGCCTCTCGGAGCTGGACAGAAATAGAAAAAATTCCATCAATTATAGCCATAGAACAGGTTATGTTAACATTTCAACTTTCCAGATCTATGCGGCACAGACAGCTGGAGACTTTATACTGACTCGGTCACTGATTCGCCAAGTGGCCTTAAGGATGTCACTTAATTCCTCTGGGCCCATTTTCCCTGTGCATGACTCGAGTTGGAATGACTATTTTACCTTATAAAAAAGAAATGTGTGTGGTAACAAAATACCCTGAAAAGGGGTAAATACCACACAGACTTGCGCATTTTCTAATTATGTTTCTAAGTCATACAAACATCAGTCTCAGGTCAGGGAGACAGCTCAGAGTAAAAGCACCAGCCTTGCAAGCCTGAGAACCCAGGTTTAATCCCTGAAACTCACAGGAAAATCGGGATGTGGGGGTAGACATCTGTGACACCAGAACTCCTGTCATGAGATGGGAGGCAAATATAGGAGAATCACCTGGAAGCCTGTGGACTGAGTGGCCTGCAGTACCCAGTACAGCACCAGAAACAAGATGTATCCTACCTCAACAGGGTAGAAGGAGAGAGCCTCTCCCAAAAGCTATCTTCTCACCTCCACACATGTGCATGGCATGTACTAGTACATGCAAACACACACACACACACACACACACACACACACACACACACACACACACCGAAGGAGGATTTTTATTTTATTTTATTTTATTTAAAATTACATGTGCATGTGTGCTTCTGCATGTGAGTATATGTCCATGTGTGCTGGTATTCTTGAAGGCCAGGAGACTCCTCTGGAGCTGGATCTCACATTGGAGGTTGTAGGTGCCCAATGTAGGTGCTGGGAACCGAACTCAGGTCCTCTGTAAGAACCAGTATATGCTCTTAACCACTGAACCGCCTCTCCCAAAGGCTCTGAAAGAAGTTTTCAAAACATGAGCATAAAACTCTGTGGAAAGGCTATGACTATGACATTGTCACTGTAGAACCAAGATAGGGGAATGGAGAGAGAGACAAGAGAACACTGTTTGGGGGCTTTTAAAGCTACTCTGTTCACTCTCTGTGACATTAATAGATTGCTTTTGGACTAGAGTATCTTTCCATGTTGAAGAGTTTTGTTTTGATACCACACACAAGACAAGACACAAAAGCAGCCAGTTCACAAACTCTCAGCAATGCTGACTGCTTAGCTACTTCTGAATATTTTTAGCTCAACTCCACCAGGAAAGAAGTACAGGTATGCTACAAGCTCAGAGAATCGCTTCAGAAATAATCAAAACCTCACATGCAGTATCAAGAGAAACTCAGAAATTCTCCTACATGGGCACAATTTATCATAAGCAAAGTTTAAAAACACACACAAATGCCAAGAGTGATTGACATTATATCAACAAGAGCTATTCCAGTACTGGACATGTAGCTCAGTGATAGAGTGTCTGTGTATAGGCCTCTGGGTTATGTTCTTAACTGTTGGAAAAAATAAACAAAATTCTGCCCTGAAGAAATGAATGCTGCGATGTGGCATCACACTGCTTCTCCCTCCCACACTGTCTTCTAATGGTCTCAGACTTCTTCTATCATTTTCTTCATATTTGTTCAGTGAATCAAGCCTATGTATGCAGTATGCGTAGGTAGAATTGTGCATTCTCATATGTGCATATGTAGAGGCCAGAGGTCAATGCTGGGTGTCTTCCTCTAGTCACTGAACCTAGAGCTGATTGGCTAGACCAGCTGACCAATGATTCCTCTACAGCCTCCGGTCTCTGATCTTCAGCACTAGGATTACAGGTGTGCATCAACACACCCAGCTGTTTGTGTGGATGCTGCAGGTCCGAACGCAGGTCTCATTCTTGTACAGTGTATTGCTTTGCTTTTCTGTTACTGAGGTAACACAGTGACCAAAGTAACTTGGGGTGGGTACACACAGCAAGTTTGCTTGCTGAGCTATTGCCCCAGGCCCCACTGAATGAGTGATTGACAAGAACTGTTCAAAGAGTCTAATAACAAGAAGCTTGCATTTCTGCAGATGAGCCAGAAGGAAGTAACAACTAAGTATGAGTGGTGTGTTGTGTGGAGACTGGTGTTACATAAAAAGACCAGAGTAGAGAGAGAAACGGTGAAGGAGGCTACATCTACATCTGGAGCCCTTGTCAGGGAGAGTGACCCTGAGGAGGAGATATCTGAACATCAGAAGTGACAGAGTGAGTCTCAGGGGGGTTTCTAGCTGACAATTAGAAACAGTTCATCCAAGCCAAGACAGAGACAGTAAACAAATCACAAAAACAAGTTCACTGTGCACATGTTGGCATCACCAGAGAAGGCTGAGCATGGCACAGGCAAATTGTGTTCAGTCCAACTGGCCATCACCAAGACACAGGCCTTCCCTGGGAAGCTCTTGTTCCTTCTGAACAGGCCCCACAGCAGACTCTCCTGCCATCTACCTGAACCTACAAACAGAGAGGAAGCCAGACCAGACAAGCTGTGACTCAAAGCCCAGGCCAGCCTGGGTCACCTGACCTTCAGGCACTCACAGATGTGCTTGCAACAGAAATCAGTGGTACTGCATCACTCAATTAGGTTGGGAGAGCCATAGAAGACCTTAGAAGGAAAAGATCCCTTGAGAAGGACCCAAAGGAGGTGAGGAAAGAAGTCACTCCTATGTCTGGAGGAAATGTGGCTGATGGGAAGTGAATGAGCTTTTCAGAAAGAGGGAAAAGCAGGTGAGGAACTTTGAGACAGATTGTGACCCACATATTCACAAACTGCCAGGAAGCAGAGGAACTGTAGTGAGCAAGTGGGGAAGAGAAGGAGGGAAGGTAGGAGACAAGAGGACAGATTCTGGAAGGGCAAGCAAAGGGGTGATGTCACCTGACTGAATTTTGAAAGGATCAATCTGTGTTCCATGCGTGTATGTGGGTACACATGAGGGTGCGGGTGTTCATTCACATGTGTGTACAATGAGCCAAAGGACAACCTTGGGCATCACTCCTCAAGAGCGATACTCCCCTTTTTTCAGACAAAGTCTCTCATTGGCCAGCTTGGTGTTGACAGATTCATCCAGGCTAGCTACCCAGCCAGCCCCGGATAGTCACTCCTCTCTCCCTCCCCAGAGCTGGGATTACACATGTGCTCCTTTGCACTTGGATTTTTCACATGGGTTCTACAGATGAAATCAGGTCTTTGTGCTCATACAGCAACAACTTTACTACCTGAGCTATCTCCCTAGCCCAGGATCTGTCAATCTTTTATGCTATAAATAAGATATCGCGAGATCAGAGTGGAAGCAGCTACATCAGTTGGGAACCTTTTGTATCGGGGACAAATGAGGAGGTTGTGGGCTGAGCTGGTGGCAACAGGAGAGGGGGAAGTGATCAGATTTGCACAGGGTTTGAAGACAGAGATAGCGAGAATTCTGATTAAACCTAACATGGAAAGGGAGAGGCTTTAGAGAAGACTCTGAGGTTTGGGTGTGCAGAAACCAGTCTAGAGTTAGGATCTACTACGGTGAGGAAGGCTGAAAGTGGCAGGTATGAGGAAGGCCTGAGGTCTTTTTGTATTGACCATGTTAGGTTTCAGCTATTAGTCATCTCAGAAAAATATTCTGAAGGCAGTCTGAGTCTGCAATCACAACTCTAGCTGGACATTGAAATCATGAACTCAAAGCAGCTCAGGAGGCCCACACTGGGTCTTTGAAGGAATGGATTTTCAAGTCAGGCATGATTGGAGGAGGGACTCTGGGGGCCCTACCCCTCGTTGAGGAAATGTTGCTACTGACAGTTACAGGGAACGGAGAACTCCATTGCCTTCAGATGTGAACACACCGATGACCTCGCCGATGGACATTTCCAATGCAATGGCTGCACAGAGGGTTCTGATTAAACTAAATGGGTCACAGAACCAACAGTCACAAGTCTGGAAATGAGACTAGTATGGAAGAGAGGAAGGCTGACAGAAACAGGAAGGAGATAAGAGAGGGTGGGGAGGAGAGTGTAATGAAAAGATGTTATATATGTATACGAAATTGTCAAGCAACAAAATTAATTAATAAAAAATAAATACTAGCTGAAGTAGCCTCAACATACGGATTTTTTTTCTCATGCTAGTAAAGATCTGGGAAACTCTTTCAGGAAAGGGGAACAAAAATGAAAGACTGAAATCTTCAAAAGCAGAATTACTAGTATTTCTGTAGGATCTTCTCCAGGCCACAGGACAAATAATCACGTGGTTGGGACTCCTTCAGCCCTCTCTTCCTCTCAGGTAGAGGTGAGCATGGCTTGCATTCTGTCTGCAATACTTCTGTCTCTACCTTTTTAACAGAAGCCAAGCTACAAATGTGTGTGTGTGTGTGTGTGTGTGTGTGTAATGCAAACTTCCCTGTTCCTTAGGGTGAGTCCCCTGGGAATTCAAGTTAAGATTAGCTAGAAGGAAGCCATGCTTCTGCCACATTTGGTGCCACAGAGTGGGCTGACTCTATAGACTACTCTAAACAGGTACTACCTCCTCAGCCTGAGGGTGTGGCAAGCTCTGTCTGACTTCATCTGTTAAGATCTTAGAATAGAGGAGCTGGGGTAGGCACACAGCAAGGTAATCCCATTTCAAACACTTGCCTTCATGGTGGCCATACCATCCTGGGAAGCAGATTAGTGTCTCTCCTGGCTATCAGAGAAGCTTCCTTCTGCAGTACAGAGAGCCTCAACTGGACAATGTGTAGTGGAAAGACCGTAAAAACCAGTGGGGTGGTTTTTTTTGTTTGTTTGGTTTGGTTTTCTTTTGGTTGAGAGACTTTTAATGATTGCTTCTATTTTCATGGGAGTTATAGGTCTACTTATTGTTTATCTGGTCCTGATTTAATTTGGGTATATGGTACCTATCCAGAAAATTGTCCATTTCTTTTAGATTTTCCAATTTTGTGGATTACAGTTTTTTAAAGTATGATCTGATGGTTCTCTGGATTTCCTCATTGTCAGTTATGTCTCCCTTTTCGCTTCTGATTTTGCTAATTTGGATGCGCTCTCTCTCTCTGTCTTTTAGTGAGTTTGGATAAGGGTTTGTCTATCTTGTTGATTTTCTCAAAGAACCAACTCTTTGCTTCATTGATTCTTTGTACTGTTCTTTTTGTTTCTATTTTATTGATTTCAGCCCTCAGTTTGATTATTTCCTGTCATCAACTCCTTCTAGGTAAGTTTGCTTCTTTTTCTTCTAGAACTTTCAGGTGTGCTGGTAAGTCGTTAGCTGAGATTTCTCCATCTTTATGTGGGCATTTAGCACTATGAACTTTCCTCTTAGTACTGCTTTCATAGTGTCCCATAAGTTTGGATATGTTGTACATTCATTTTCATCGAATTCTAGGAAGTCTTTAATTTCTTTTTTTATTTCTTCCTTGACCCAGTGGTGATTCAGGTGAGCATTGTTCAGTTTCCACGAGTTTGTAGGCTTTCTAGAATTTGTGTTGTTCAGTTTATGTTGGAGAGGATGTGGAACAAAGGGAACACTCATCCACTGTTGGTGGGAGTGCAAACTTATACAGCCACTTTGGAAATCAGTATGACTGATTCTCAGAAAATTGGGAATCAATATACCTCAGACCCAAGACCCACTCTTAGGCATATATCCAAGGGATGCTCAAGTATACCACAAGGACACTTGCTCAACTATGTTCATAGCAGCATTGTTCGTAATAGCCAGAACCTGGAAGCAACCTAGATGCCCCTCAACCAAATACTGGATAAAGAAAATGTGGTACATATACACAATGGAGTATTACTCAGCTGTAAAAATGAATGAAATCATGAAATTTGAAGGCAAATGGATAGAACTAGGAAATATCATCCTGAGTGAGGTAACCCAGACTTAGAAAGACAAACATGGTATATACTCATTCATAAGTGGAAACTAGATGCAAAGCAAAGGATAATCAGACTACAACCCACAGCTCCAGAGAAGCTAGGAAACAAGGAGGACCCTAAGAGGGATGTATGGATCCGCCTGGGAAGGGGAAACAGAGGAGATCCCCATGAGTAAACTGGGGATGGGGGGGCAATAGAGGGTGGGGCATGGGGGCTGAGAACATAGGGGAATGGTATGGTCGAGCTAGGGGAGAGACAGAGTGCAAGATCAGAGCAATGAAAGAGATATCTTGCTAGAGGGAGACGTTATGGGGTAAGGGAGAAACCTGATGCTAGGGAAATTCCCAGGAATCCACAGGGACAACCCCGGATTAGACTACTAGCAACAGTGGTGAGGGTGACTGAACTGGCCTACCCTGGTTATCAAATTGGTGAATACCCTAACTGTCATTGTAGAGCCTTTATCCAGTAACTGATGGAAACAAATACAGAGATCCATAATCATGCACCAGGCTGAGCTCTGGGAGTCTAGTAGAAGAGAGAGGGAAGAGGGATTGTATGAGCAAGGGGGGTCAAGATGATGATGGGGAAATCTACAGAGACAACTGAACTAAGCTCAGAGGAACTCACGAACTTTAGACCAACAGCAGTGGAACCAGCATGGGGACTGGACCCTCTGCATATGGGAGACAACTGTGTAGCTGGGTCTGTTTGAGGGGCCCCTGGCAATGTGGTCAGAATCTATCCCTGGTGTGTGAGCCGGCTTTCTGGATCCCATTACCTATGGTCAGACACCTTGTTCACCCCTGATAAAGCAGGGAGGGGCTTGGTCCTGCCTCAACTGAATGTACCAGGCTTAGCTGTCCCCTCATGAGAGAACTTACCCTGTTGGAGGAGAGGAGGGGGGGGAAGATGGGGAGAGTTAGAGGAGGGATGAGAGGGGCATCTGTGGTTGGTATGTAAAATGAATTTTAAAAAAAATATTTTTTTAAAGCCAGTGGGAGTAGAGGACACCAAGGAAACAGTGTCTTCCAGACATGGCAGGACTGCTGCGCACATGAACTCACAGAGACTGTGGCAGCATGCACACAGAGTCTGCACAGGTCCATGCCGGATGGGGGTCCCAGCACTGAGAGGGGGAAGCAGATACGACCTCCCATCCCTAACCAAGAAGCTATCTCCAACTGACCACTGCCCACAAAGGAACAATTAGTTACTCCACTGGAGTCACTGGGTGTACAAAACAGTCTTGAGAGGAGGCCCCAGGCCAGCAGTAGACAGGCAAGTCAAAATGAACTCAGTAGTATTTCTGGAGATTTTTTTCTTTCATAATGCTTTATCTAGGCATTTTTTTTAAGCTTCCGGTCTTTTGCTTGTATATTGTGGTTTCAAAAAAATGTCACCCTCTTTCGAAATGACTCGAGCTGAGCCAAAACACCAAGCTTAGAGGGGAAACTGATCGATTGAGGAAAATGTTAGTGGCCAAGCCATGGCATCAAATGATGATTTCAAAATAAATGGCCACAAGGTTGTAAAACCAGGACAAATATGGTCATTCTATGATGCCTCAT
The DNA here is from genome assembly GCA_902168405.1 of Peromyscus aztecus. Taxonomy (NCBI): domain Eukaryota; kingdom Metazoa; phylum Chordata; class Mammalia; order Rodentia; family Cricetidae; genus Peromyscus; species Peromyscus aztecus. The sequence goes on along the minus strand of CABHPQ010175915.1, from coordinate 7,620 downwards.
GGCAAGACTTAAAACTTGATTCTCTCCTGCTGTTGTTGCCACCAATTTACAAGCAAAATCTTCAGCCTCGTAAATTTGAAAATAGTTGACTCCATTTTAAAAATCTTCACGACCTAGTTAACAAAAAGGGCCACTGGGAGGAAAAGTTGACATGTACGTTATCAACTGGCTAAAAGTAGAATAGACCAACTCTGTTGAAGGAATGAAAAGCCATGGGGAAGGCGTATTGGAAGATGGTCTGTATGACATTGAAGGGGGGCGAAGAAAGATGTGCAGGCCACTAAGGACCACAGATGAGAGTCCTTGTTACAAACCAAGGACACTGCTATAGTCTTGATGGCTGGAATCGAAAATGCCTCGCTCATTCCCCTTTCACTTCTAGACAAAGAGGCATGGTCCTAACGCTCACAATGCTACGATCAGGTTTGACACATTACTCTTCCTAAGTTATGCTGACTCCTTGAAGGACAGGGAGAGTAAGCAGGCAAGCCTAGCCACCTGCCAGCATGGCATCTCTGGTGAGGAAGGCATCGCTCCTTTCTCAGAACACATATGGCGATCGGGATGCCAGATGGCACATGGTCCTCAGTGCAGGGGTGCCCAGGTAGGTACTTGGCACATCAGAGGCATTCTTTCTAAGCTTTTCCCTCCGCAGAATTCAGTCAGGGTAAAGGAGGTTCACAAAGGCAGCTGAGCAGGTATGGATTTCCAGCCTTACAGTATAGTGCAGGGGTCATTTCAATCATTTCCTAGGCAGGAGGGGAAAAAACGGGAGAGACAACATCGAGATGGACTTTAAAGACTGAAAGGGGGCACTGGAGATCTGGTTCAGCAGATGCAGTTAGTAAAGTACTTGCTTAGCATATATGAAGGCCTAGTTTGGACCCCCAGAGCCACAAAAAAGCAAGGCAGGGTGGTGTTTGCCTGTAATCTTTCTCAGCACTCAGGAAGTAGTAGTCGAAGGAACAGAAATTCAAGGTCATCTTCAGCTACCCATCAGGCTCCAAGTTCAAGGCCAACTTGGGCTACTTGAGCCTCTGTCCTAAAACAAGCCCCCTAGAAAATTAAAATTTAAGAACAAGTAATGAAAATGATTAGAGGAGAAAGAGAGGGTCGATCAGGGACAGAAGATGAAAACACGGACCTGGACTTAAGTTCAGTGAGGGGAAAGCTCGCACAGGGTGAGGAAGAGAGGAGCGAAGCAGACAGGGTCCGTGGACCAGGAGGATGGCTGGAATAGCCACAAGTCCATTGGTTTACATCACATCAGCCAAGAATGCAGAATCCACTGTTAAAAACAAAACACTGTAAAGCAGTCATCACCAAGTCCTGAGCCAATGGGCGATGGAAGGCTGCCTTCCCACTGCGCAGCCTTTGCTTTTACAGAATTCACCATTTCCCTGTGAAAGCACAGAGAGTGGCGGCCATGGCGGCCTCACACCTGCAAGGTCAGGCTGAGAGAAGTCCTTGTTATCTGGGGTCCTTTCTCAGAGTGGTAGCTGGTGTGCTACCCCGGGACAGACTTCATTACAATTCTTTCCCTCTTCAAACCACGATCCCTGTCTCTCTGGACAAGAGAAGAAATGGCCTCCTCGCACAAGCCTTGGCCCCTCTCTGACCTTTCCTCCGAGTGAGGTCTGTTGAAAATTCCCAGAATCACAGAAGAAACAGAATGAGCTCTGAACGCCTTTCTGACGCCTTCCTGTGCCCTGCTCACATGACACAGAGCAAAACCTCCCCTGCCCTATGCCAGCTGAGGCCTTGTTTCCACACAACTCCAAGGAAACCAAAGGGACAGCCTAGGCCCCTCGTCTTACCCCTGTGCATCTTGCTGGAATTCCACTTTTTAAACTTCCTGTGTCCGACTTGGGAACATCGCCTCCACAAATCCCCTCTACACCCACTGGAGAAGCAGCAGCTGCAGGGCTGCCTGCCTCTGTAGAGTCCTGCGTCATGAGTGGATGTTGAAGTGAGGGGTGCTCTTTGACCTCGGTGCCATTAGCAGTGATGAGGAACAAAAAGAGCGGGGGAAGCTGGTCTAATTGGCCAGGACTGCCGCACAACCAGGAAGCAGCAGCGTGCACGAGTGTGTGGCTGCAGTCCTCAGGCTTGTACCTTCTCATCCTATCAGTGTGGAACCCCCACCCCATCTCAAACTAAAAGTCTCCTCTGGGTCCATCCTGGCCCTCCTAAATACACTTGCCTAACTAGGTCGTTCAAGAACCCACCCTCACTCTCAGCAACCCTTTCTAGCTGTAATTGAGTCTGCAGCCTCGCCTGGTTATTAGCTGCCGCCGCTGCTGCCGAGAGCTGGCTGCTCCATTAGCCGCTGCTCACTAGTCCCCGTCTTCTGATTCCTTCCCTGTCACAGGAGACTCACAATGGCGGTTCTGCCCGCAATGACAAGGCACTCAGGAAGTTGACACTTCAGATCCACCACTCACTCTATTTTGTACCTGGGTGCGGGCATGAAGGTGTATTGCTCTGCGACTAACAAGAGGAAGTTCCCTGGAGCTGACATACTCCCTCTTGGAAGGAGAGCAGGGTCTCAGAAGGCTAAGAAGTGAATGAAACCTCTTACAAGGCTTGGAGAGTTCCTGGACTACACACACACACACACACACACACACACACACACACACGCACGCACGCACGCGCGTGCACACACGCCAGGTTTTACAAAGGCTTGGGAGATTCTTTGGTGTTGCTTCCTAGAGGTTTTGCAGGAAACTCTAGGACCCACACTGTCGTGGGTTTTTCAGGGCTGCAACTTAGAATCACACATGCTCCTGTAACTAATTCCAATAAAGCCACCGGCTCACAAAGCTAGACTTGCGTAGACCCATTTCTTATGTCTACAGTCAGGACCCTACTTGAGGGTAAATAAACATTTGTTAATGTTTCTTCAGGACAGTCACACAACAGCAGTAAACAGCTTCCCTCATCAAGAAACTTGACTCCTCCCCTCTCACAGGGTCATCCAAACAACGTTCTCAAGACCACAGTATCCCGGAGTGCAGTTTTCTATCATCTGCTTACTGCAAGTGAGAAAAAATTGCCTTGGAACTAGGGCTCGCCAAAGGTTTTTGACCATTTGGGTTGTAAAACTCCTTCGCCCACCCCCACACCAGGCTCCTAAGACTGACTTGGGGAACAGAATCCGTGAATGTTGGATTATCTCAGGGAAAGGTGCTCCTCACAGCAAAGGAATATGTAGCAAGTGGGAAGCAAGCTGTCCCAGCCGGACCCTATGGAAATAAGGCATAACCGGGATTCCTTTGCCCCCCTGGGAAGCGGACACTTGGGATCCTCTTGGGATACAAATGTGATTATTCATGGTGATCTTCCCAAAGGCCCCACCTGATCATCTTACTCTCCAGATGAAAATTCAATGGCTCCACCTTACACCCACGTTAACCTCCATACACTTGGGTCTTCACAGTCGAGCTTAACCACTCTCCCATCTCCATCCCTGCCTTTGTTCACACAATGAACAAGTCGAGGTAATGTACTCTGAGTCTCACTTTCCCACACTGGGCTTACCTCACATTGCCTGCAGTGTTCTTCTTCACCTTCCGGCCCATCTCTGCAGACTCATGTCCTGCCGTCCTTCCATGACAGCAGAAGACAGAAGTGACTCAAAAGGTGGAAAGTGATACCATGCAAACTGAAAGCATCGTTCACAGCAAGACCTCATGATGGACCAGGTTAAGAACGAGGACAGCTGTAGAGAAGCATGATTCATTCCTCTGGCTCTGTGCTTCCCCCTTCCTCCCTCGGCAGTCAAATCAACTTTTCTCTTTACTTCCTCCAGTAGGTCTAATCTGTTGCTTTCCTTCTTTGCTTTCTCTGTCTTCTCAGGCAAACTGACCAAATATGGCTACCACAGGCTTACATGTACTCTCAGTTCCAAGCCCATTAACCAACTAACCAGCATCCCGCAGAGGATACTAATCCCCAGTGTATGGGAATTGACTCAGCTCAACTCCCTACAAGTCAGCTGTGGCCAAGGAGGTGAACATGACTATGATTTTTCCATATTGCTTAGAATGGGGCATTCTTATAGTAGCAGTTGCCCCAAAGGTCGAAGTCCTAGACAGACTCCCCAGAGTTCCTCTACATCAAAAATTCAGTCCAAATCCCACCTCTTTCTGTAGCACAAATTCTAATTGGTCTTAATAATAAAAACCCAGAGTCAGATATCAGGGTAATTGCTGAAAGATCAGAGAGACAAAGGAGCAAGCCACGGCCACCTCTCACCTTGCCAACTCTTCAGCCTGAAAAGGGGGCCGAGCTCCTATCTCCACCCACCTTATATTCCTCTCTCCACCCAGCCACATCACTTCCTGTTTCCTCCTCCCTAGTGCTGGGATCAAAGGCATGTGCCTCCCAAGTACTGGGATCAAAGGCATGAGATCTCAAGTGTTGGGATTAAAGGTGTGTGCCACCACTTTCTGGCCTCTATGGTTAACAAGTGTCTAGCAAGCTTTATTTGTTAGAGCACAAACAAAATATCACCACTTCTTTCTTGAAGTTTCCTCTGATCCAAGCACCTCTCCTCTTTTTTAGTATCTCATTCAAGGGATAGGTCAGTGGTAGTGTGTTTGCCCAGAATGCGCAAGTCCTCTCTCTCTCTCTCTCTCTCTCTCTCTTTCTTTCTCATCCAGGACCTTGGGAATGAAAGAGACAGACACACAGACAGAGACACAGAGAGAGACACACAGAGAGACAGACAGAGGCAGAGACAGAGATCATAAGTAAAAATATCAACGTCACTTGTAAGCTGTTCCTTGATGCCCTTTTCTGCAGAACACCTTCTCCTTCCTCCATCTTTTCTTCTTCAAACAGGCATCTCCTTCGCCCTCGGGCCAATAAGCAGACATTGACCCAGGTTACACCAAGCATAGGACCTTGGCCACTTTGCCTGGATAGCAGCACATAAAGAGTGACATCTCCTAAAAGGTTCTGGGGTCTCGGCTGATGAGGGAGCCACTACCCTACACTCTTAGATCCTTGAGTTTCCTGACGACTTCTGGCAGCCTTCAGTAAGATACTGTAAGAAAGAAGCAGGGATGGCTGTAAGCTGGTTGAGTCGGTAGAAGAGGGAGTAGCAAGATGAAATATGGTCAGCCCCTTAGGTGACATCCTCAGAATGAAATCCTCTGGCTCAGGGTATTTTCTGTCACTGTAACAGAATGCCAGAAATTAGTTAAAAACTATAAAAAGTTCACTTGATTCACAGTCTATTCAGTCTGGAAGCTGGGACGTCCAAGAGTGTGCTCCACTCCTGCCTAGGACCTTTGTGTTACATTACAGCATGACAAACGTGCATGTGTGTGAGACAGAGAGAAAAATCAGATCAAACACACTTTTTTTTCTTTTGAGGAACTTATTCCTGTAAGAATGGCATTAATTGATTCACCCGGGCAGAGATGTCATGATCTAATCACCACTTAATTGTCCCAAGGTCTCACTGGCAGTTAAACGTCAACATGAGTTTGGAAGGGGACATTTAAAATGGACATCCATGCCTACGGTTCCAGGTTGGCCTATTTCTGTCTTCCTGAAGCTTGTTCTGAGAGTTTCCCAGGATCCTCATAAACTGCTTTTGCCCAGGGAGGCCATAGTCTGCCTGTAAACATGAGACGTGCCTTGCACATCTTTCAACCTTTCTGATGGTCCTTGTTATCCCTTAGAATGCATTGTTCTTGTTTCCCTTCATTTCCTTCCTCTGGTTCTGTGATGTCTGAGTACAGTAATCACTATCACTGCTTTTATGTATATCCCCAAAGCCACAAGCATGAAGCATAATCTCCTGTATTTGTCAAATGAATGAATGAATGTATGGTTTCAAAATATCCATTGTCCAGTTCCTGTGATCACGAATGTGGGAAACCTCTGTGAATAAAGGGACTCTCTACATGAGTGTTTTGAAGATGGATGGTTCAGGCTTCTCTCTGGAGCCTGAATTCCCCTCACTTACTGCCTTCTGCATTGCCTGTGTCCAGGTAGGGTGCATGGGTAAAGATGAATGTAGTGCTCCACACGCTCCCAGGACCAAAAGGTAAGAGAGGACCCTTTGTTAAATACCAGCCATCTTGGCAGTCTCATGATCACCGCTGAAATGTGGAATAGAGAGAAATAATCTTCCTGATTTCCCCCATAAAAGGCATGAACATTGTTTCTCACAGAACCAAACCTGGTGAGTTGAGGAGAAGAGTTCCACTTCTACATGGTTCAGGACATGAAGCACTCCCCACCTGTCTGTGGTTTGCGGAAGTTTGTGGTTGGCTGCCCTTGATAAGGGAAGTTTCAAGGTCCTGGAAAAAAACTGCAGTGGGAATTCCAAAACAGCTGGAAAGAGAGTCTTGAAAATCTTGCCTGGTGTCTATTTTCCTTTCGACCACCATCCATCCTACCCATGAGTCAATAAAGCTCTTGCCTGTAAGCACGACCTGAGCCTGCTCACCAGAACTCACATGAAGAGCCAGATGGAGAACCGTGTGCTTGTGGTCTTAGTGCTACAGAGGGAGCTCCCGGGGCAGCAGCCTGCCTTACTTGACTAACCCCAGACCAGGATGAGAACTCAGGAAGAAACACAAAAGAGCTGGCCGGTGCTTGAGGAACAGAACCCAAGGCTGTCCTCTGACCACCAGGTGCGTGCTCCCAAGTGCACTCACACACACATGAATGTGAACCACACATGCACAGGCACACAGACATGCAGGCACTTACACACATATACACATGCATACAACCCTTGGGGAGATTCAAATGTATCCCTAGATTAAAATATAGGTCCCCAGAGACATATCTGTCAAACTCCCTCCTTATGCCCAGAATCCAGGACTGGCAATGCTGAGCCCTGAATTTTTTAAAGGAGCTTCATCCTACCTTTCCTTAATGATGTATCTTGCTCAGAAACAAATACTAAAGACATCTTGGGAGCCCCAGTGGACAGCCTCTAGCCTATACTTGCTACTAGACCCCAGTAGGCGTTTGCCTTTCCCACATGCTTGCCATTTGACAAAGCTGTCTCCTTTGGGACCATTCAGCGGTGACATTTTCTCAATGTGTTTTCTTCTTGTCAACATGACACAGGGCAGGCAGCTTTTCAAAGTGAGAGAAAGACAACCAAGCATGTAAGCACACATGAGGGGAGAGAGAGAGAGAGAGAAAGAGAGAGAGAGAGAGCGCGCTCAGTGTACAGGCTGCACTGAATTTAGCTCACTTGTAAATGTGCCTCTCAATAGCAGAGGCTTGGAACTAGGCACCTTGTTTGATAAAAAAAAAAAAAAAAAAAAAAAGCTGCAGGAAGGGTTGAACTTTTCCTGTGTACTTCCCAAAAGCCCTTGGCAGGTTCTCTGGACAGGACTCCATTTTCATGTAGTCTGAGTACAGCCATTTTATAGACTAAAGCCCCCAGTGTCCTTAATGTTGCCCATTAAAGATGCCATCCCCTGCTGGCCCCTTTAATGTCCTAGCCCATGCCTTATTTGGCATGAATAGAGCATTCCAAACTTGGATTTCCATTAAATAGTCTGTAGGGTACTGTCCTCTGTGCCTTTGCCAAGCTGTGGTTTTTGCCTGGGATGTACCCTTGTCCTTTTTCTACTCATC
>CABHPQ010175914.1:0-37718 GCA_902168405.1 Peromyscus aztecus | reverse complement strand
TGTGTGTGTGTGTGTGTGTGTGTGTGTGTGTGTGTGTGTGTGTGTGTGTGCAGGAGCAGGAGTGGGAGTTGCTGGCATGGTGAGCTGCTATTCCATAATATGCCATCCCATAATGTAATAACTGTCAGGAACTGGGGCTCATGTTGTGTGAACATGCAGCTGCGGTGGGGGGTGAGGGGGATGGGAGATGATGGAGGGATGCGACCATGGGTGTCCTGATGGGAAGGAGGAAGGGGAACAGCCTTATCTGTCAATCACAGGTCCTGAGAGCTGCATCCAGAGAGCTGCCATAGTGTCAGACTGTCCATCAATCAAACATCCTGAGCAGCTGTCAATCAAACATCTCCAAGTTGCCATAGTGACACACTGACCAGCTGTCAATCAAATCATATGGCTCTGCACCCACCTATCAATCAGTAGCTAATGTGTATCGGGGACTATGGGGGTCCAGCCCCTCGATAGTCCTCTCTCAGGGTCCGGGAAGAATCTACAACCAACTGATAATTAATCTTTGATGAAAAGAAATGAATCTACATACACAAAACTCCTTAGTTCATACACTTTATTATTCTGTGTCAGTTCTCTCTCTACACAGCTTCTGTTCTCTTTTACCTCCTTTCTTGCTTGATTTCTCCCTACATTAATCTGCTCTTAATTCTCTCATCTTAGTTCTGTCCCATCCAGGTTCTCATCCATCTAGTTCTTTCCCATCTTAGTTCCTCTCTCATCTCCTTCCTATCTTGTTCCTCCTCATCTTGTTCTTCCCCATCTGGCTCTTCCTCATCTTCCATCTCATTCCTCTAGTACTCTCTACTCACCCTTCAATCTAGTTCTTCCCCATCTCAGTTTGTTCCTCTCAAGTTCTTACCCATCTAATTCTTCCATTCTCTTTTCTCTTCTCTGTCTCCTTATTCTCTCAGTCCTCTCTAAGTCTCTCTTGAATCCAGTTATAAACTCAAGCAATAGCAATCCTCTTGCCTAGCAAAGTCACCAGGCTTGAATTCTTACAGGGTCATAAAGGTAGGTAAGAATTTTCCTCAGGTAGTGACTGTCAGGCCTTCTTTTACAACCCAAAATGGGAGTGGTAAAAGAGGAGGTCAACTGAGTGCTAATAACTGGTTAGTATATCAAAAGGGATCTGTGTGCTCAGTCTACATTCCTAGAGTGGTTAGGTAAAGAAGTTAAGGGTCTATTAGTAAGGTTGTATAAGAAAGGAGGGCCTCACTCTAAATTGCACAAGAAATAAAGCTATCTGCCTGACCTAGGAGACAGATGTTGTTTCATATGGCCTTGGATGCTTGATGGTCATTTTAGATATATACACTGTTAAAAGTACTTTGGAAGCATGCAGGAAAATCATTTTAGGAACCAGCTAATATATATATATATATATATGTGTGTGTGTGTGTGTGTGTGTGTGTGTGTGTGTGTGTGTGTGTATAGATAGATAGATAGATAGATAGATAGATAGATAGATAGATAGATAGACAGATAGACAGATAGATAGATATAGATATAGATATAGATAAGCTAAAATATCACCAAGATTTCTTAAGCCATGGCTTGACCTTTGGAGAAGTCCTTAAATTTTCTAAGTAGTAGCATTTGTGATAGTAGTTGAATTCCATTACATTTTCCTGCAGCTTGCAGCAAATGTGACCCTGCACCCACCTGTCAATAAACAGCTAATATGATCCTGTACCCACCTGTCAATCCACTTGGCTCATGTAATCCTGTCAATCAGCACAGCTCATGTAACCCTGCACCCACCTGTCCATCAACACAGTTCATGTGAGCCTACCCATTCCCTACACCAGAGGGAATCACAAGTTCCCCTATCCTTCTGACATCATCCACATGTCACACTGATGTCCTCCTGCCTGGAAGTTCTTATAACTTTGTATTGACTCAGTCCTCAGGAGCTTCTATTACCACTTGATTTCACAGCATTTCCATCACTCATCACATGACTCCGTGTCCCCTCACTCATCTCTGTGGGTAACAGACTTGAGCCCCTGGATGACATCACCAGTCTATCACTTCCAGGTCCTCCCCATGATGTCACTGATCTCCCACTCTCCCAGGGTCCCCATCATTCACAGCCTTGTAATTATCAATTATCCCCAGTGCTCATGCGGCTTGTGACTTCATTACAGCCATATCTGGGAGTGTTTACCTTGAAGAATTCAATTTTTCCTGTGGGTATTTTTAGCATCAAGGAATGAAAAAAACAGAAAAAAATATTTTTTAAAGACATGAAAAATAGGCAAAAAAAAATAAATGAATAAAAATGAAAATGAGGAAAAACTGCAGAATGGTTCTTTTGGGATCCTCCACTCCCAGATCTGAATCTGGGTGTGAACACAGAGGACCTTAGTGCAGGATTCTCAATCTATGGGATCGAGACCCCCCAGGCAGGGTCACACAAGAAAGATTGTTTTCAACCTGGGGGTCATGATACCTTGGTGAGAAAGCAAAGCTCTCAACCTGGGGGTTTCAACCCACCTTGGAGGGGTCGCCAGAGAAAACACAGTTCTCAACCTGCAGAATTGATATCTAGTGGGTTTGGTGGAAACATAGTTCTCAACCTGGGGGTCGCAAACCCCTCCACAGATCTCCTTGACAAAAGCACAGTTCTCTGCTGTGGAATGTCTTTCTGTATGCTGTCAATATATGTGGCTCCCATTGGATAATAAATAATGCTCTTTTGTCCTATGGCCAAAAAAAAAAAAAGCTTACAGCCAGGTGGGAAATCCAAGCAGAGATACAGAGAGAAGAAGGGTAGAGTCTGGAGAGATGCCAGCCTGCTGACCAAGGAGCAGAATACCAGCATACCAGTAATGCCATGGCCACGTGGCAATACATAGATTAATAGGATTGGGTTGAATTAAGTTGAAAGAACTAGCTAATATAAGCCAGAGCCATAGGCCATATAGTTTGTAATTAATATAAGCCCTTGTGTGTTCACTTGAGACTGAGTGGCCACAGGACTAAGCAGGACACAGGAAAATTTCCATCTATAGTTCTAAACCTTAGGGATCACAACCCCCTTGGAAAGATGCCCTGAGGAAAGAGAGTACTCAAACTTTGGGGTCACTGCACCACTGAAGGGGTTGCCTGAGACAACACAGTCCTCAGTATGGGGTCATGACCTCCTCCAAGGGTCCCCTGAGAAAGCACAGCTCTCAATGAGGGTTCACAACACCCTTCTCAGGGTCACCTGACTAAAGCACAGTTCTCAAACTGGGGGGTCGCTATCTAGATAGGTTGGCCTGAGGAACTACGGTTCTCCACCTGAGGTCATGACCACTGAAAGGGGGGTCTTCTGAGAGAACACAGTTCTCAACCTGGGGGTGGACCCATTTGAGGGGTCACATTAGTAAACACAGTTCTCAATCTGGGGTCACGCCCTTTCTGAAGAGGGTCACCTGAGAAAACCCTCACCAGAAATGGAAACTGAATGGTCCCTTGATCTTGAAATAGGCAGTCTCTCTAGAATTATAGATTTTTTTTTAGAATCGCTCAGAAAATTATGAGCTTAACATATTTTTTTATGATATGCTTGCCTGGGATTGTCTGCCCAGAGTAGAGAGGAGAGAACAGGAGCCTGCCTGGTACCTTGCAGTTGGGTACCATTTATGGTGAGCAAATATATGGTGGGGTCAGGGAGAGAGCGAGGCAGAATGGTTCCTGTTCTAGGGAGACAGGAAGATCTAAAGAGGTAAATATGGTGAGGAGACTGAAATGGGTGGCCTGCTTGCTACCTGGAACCATAGTGACATTCAGGCCTGGGCTGCTGCCAAGGGCCATGGTCCTGCCACAGCCATGGTGTATGTTCATGTCTGTGGCAGGTATGGTGCTACAGATGTAACTGAGAGCTTTACAGTCTGACCCTCAGACAGCAGGCAGAGATGTTGGGACTGGTGTGGAATTTTGAAACCTCAAAACTCACCCTAAGTGACACATCTCCTCCACCAAAGCATTCCTACACCAGTAAGGCCACACCTCATCCAAAAAGGTCACTGAAGGGTTCACAACACGCCCCCATGGTCGGGCGTGTTTGCATATGCCCGGCGGACACTTCCACCTAGCCAGTTCCAGGTCAGGATAGCCATTTCCAGGTCAGGGCAACTCGCGTGACCAGGATCCATGATGTCACATGGCTACGCAGGTGCGCAGCGTGGCTGTGTGATCTATGTCGACCTGTGTACGCCCAGTCCTTAAAAACTGCCACCATGTCCCGGATTCTCTCTCTCCCTCTCTGTACACATGCTTCCCCAAGGCCTGGGCACTCTCTGTCCCTTTCCTCTCAATAAACTCTTATTAGCGGATTCTGTCGTGTTTCGTGACATTTCCTTGCAGGGTAACATTCAATCCACCACAGCATGCATCCTTTCAATAATGTGGTGAAAACAGTAATTTGTTTACGTCCTGTGTTAGTTCCTTTTCTGCTTGCCATGACAAAATAACAAAAGTAACTTTGTGAAAGGAAGTACAGAATAAGTCAGCTGGTCACAAAGTATGGAGACATGAAAAGATAATGCATACATTCAGTTTGCATTCTCCTTTGTATTCAGTCCTAGGATCATCCAATGGAGTTGTTCTCTTCACTTTTAGTTTGTGTCTTCAAACCTCAAATAAACTAATGTGGATTGTTCTTTACAGACATTCCAAGAGATTTGTTTCCAGGGTAACTGTAGATCCCATCGAGGTGACAACATGATTAACCATCACAACTCCCCTCTTTGCTAAACTGACACACATTCACATTACTTTTAAACCATATCCTTCTGCTTCTCATCCCCATAGGCTCACAATCATCTCCTAATGCAGAATTAATTCAGTCCATCTGTGAAGGTTTCCACAGTCTTTAACAATTCCAATACTGTTGTAGATGCAAAGTACATGTGCCATCTGAGACCCAAGGTGATAGCTTGACTTCAAGCTCCTACAAAATAATAAAAAATGTTATATGCTTCTACAGAATAAACATCCTCAATGAAGAGGTAATGGGGGTATAGCAAGAAAAGATCAGATAAAATCAGTAGGGCAACAGTCAAACTTTGTACTGGCATGTCTAGCATCTTGGGATCATATTGGAATCATCTAGGCTCCAAGCAAATTGTGTATCCAGGTCTATGAAGCTATGACCACTGAAGCTCACAGCCTTTCCCTTGAGTAAGATGCACTTTGTGCCTGTAGTATTCCTCAGTGTCCACTCCATCATCCTGTATCTCCAAACATTCTGGTTTCTTTTTATAACTTCATTTCATAACCATTGTCTTAGTTAGGGTTTCTATTGCTGCAACAAAACACCATGACCAAAAGGCAAGTTGAGGAGGAAAGGGTTTATTTGGCTTATACTTCTGCATTGCTGTTTATCACTGAAGGAAGTCAGAACAGAAACTCAAACAGGGCAGGATCTCAGAGGCAGGAGCTGATGCAGAGGCCATGGAGGGGAGCTGCTTATTGGCTTGCTTCCCCAGCTTGCTCAGCCTACCTTCTTATAGAACCTGAAACCAGCAGCCCAGCAATGGCAACACCCAGCATTGGCTGGGCTCTCCCCCACTGATCACTAATTGAGAAAATGCCTTACAGCTGGATCTCATCAAGGCATTTCCTCAACTGAAGCTCCTTCCTCTGATGACTCTAACTTGTGTCAAGTTGACACACAAAACCAGCCACTACAACCACTGCCCAAGCCTGCATAAACCCTTACTCTTGCATCTTTCATGCCAGCACCAGTAGAACTCAGGGGAATGGTACCATATGCTGCCCCAGATGGAGTCTGGCTGTCTTGGACCATGGCATGTACTTTGTATGCCTGTTAACTGGATCTTCGAAGTCACTTTCCTAATGAAACTTTCTCAGGGGCCTGCCCTGAGAAGATTTCTCCCAGAGTCCTGGGGAAGACGCTATGGCCAGAGATGGGGTAATCTAAGGGAAAGGTATCTAAGTACATCAGTTTCTTACATCCGTTTACTTTATTTCTCTATAACAAATTTCTATCTACACAGCTTCAGTTCAGTTCTGACACTCAGTCCCTTCTTTTCCTGTCCTCTCATAGCCCTAAATAAGCTCTTATGCTTTCAATCTCATCTTTGTCTTTGGTTTCTCCATCCATGTTCATTTCTTCTCTTCCTACTCTCTTGACCTGACCCAGTCCTTATTCTCTACAAAAGATCTGCCTTGTTCCTTTCTCTCCCTGGCCCTGCCGCTCTGCTCAGACCAGGAATCCTCCCCGCAACCTTCACCGCACCTGGTTATGCAAAAAAACACTTTGTTCTGAGTCAATAGTTCTGGGATGCCATTTGGCCAGTCTAGGGAAGAAAGGGCTGTGCTTCATTTGCATAAGAAACAAAGCTATGCATTGTAGCAGGAATCTTAAAAAGTTCTTATTAATAAAATCAAACCTGAGGCCAGTTATTGGGGTGAATGCTGGAAGATCAGAGAAGCAGAACAAGCCACATCTAACCTCACCTTGCCAGTTCCTCAGCTGATCCTGTTTCCTCAGACTGGAAGCCTCTGAGTCCTTATCAAAATGAATCTCAGCTGAACTGTTGCTCAAAAGCCTAAAAGCTTAACCAGCCAAAAGCTTCTAGTTTCCGGTCCTCACGCCTAATATATCTTTCTGCTTTCTGCCATCACTCCCTGGGATTAAAGGCTCACTTTCTGGGATTAAAGGCGTGAGTCACCATACCTGGCTGTTTCCAATGTGGCCTTGAACTCACAGAGATTCAGAGGGATTTCTGCCTGTGGAATGCTAGGATTAAAGGTGTGTGCTACCACTGCCTATCCTCTATGTTTAATATTGTGGCTGTTCTCTTATCTGACCCCAGATAAGTTTATTAGCATGCACAATATTTTGGGGAATACAATACCACCACAATGCATCTACAGTCCACCTGTCTCCTAGTCTCTGTAGGTGTGTTACCTAGTTCAAATAAGCAGTAGTCCTGAGAAGCTTATAGTGGCTGCCATAGTGGCCTAGTAGTATATGAGTGCACAAGAAATTCAAAGCAAGAAGCAGCTGAATATTAAAAGCTGCATAACACCAAATATTCCCTGATATATGGCTTCCCTCTAGAAAGATTCCTTGACCTTTCTAGGTACAGCTATATTATACACAGCTGAATCTCTATAATATATTCTTGCAGCTTCCAGCACTTTCCTTGGCACTTTTTTTTTTTTTACAGACTCAGTATGCCTTATTTTCTTTATATATAAAAAAAAAAAACCTATGTTGTAGCCATAGCTGGAGCTGGGCTCCTCTGCATGAAGACTGTAGTGTACACTTCACACAATGGTCAGAGAATTACCAACAGGGAGACTTTGGAGAACATGGTCTCTTTCTAGATCTTGGGAGTCATGGAGCTGTAAGTTTAGGAGATGACATTGAAGGTGGAATTGGCAAGGTTGTGCAATGTGGCAGTACAGCCTCTAGCTGATGTGTAGCAATCATTAGCAGTAGCTTCTTGAGTGCAGGAGTGGGAGCCATGCCAGAGGCTCTGGAGACAGGAATGAGATACACCAGCACAGAGC
The DNA here is from genome assembly GCA_902168405.1 of Peromyscus aztecus. Lineage (NCBI taxonomy): Eukaryota > Metazoa > Chordata > Mammalia > Rodentia > Cricetidae > Peromyscus > Peromyscus aztecus. The sequence continues at coordinate 30,176 of CABHPQ010175914.1, read as the reverse complement.
TACAGCAGCTTAAGCAGTGTTTTGGATGAAGGAATCCCTACCACATTTTTCTTAGTTGAGACTCTGTCCTTTCAAACAAATTTACATTGAAACAAGGCCACTTTTATCTGTGTTTCCCTTGGGATTATTGGCTCAGTAAGCCTTATTTACCTAATTTTAAGACTTTTCTAGGGCAAAGATTCAAACCCTAGCGCATTCTTCCCACAAACTTGTTGCTGAAATCTGTGACTCATATGATCAGCTTTATCACCAGAACGACCTTACTTCTTGTGAATTTTCTCTCAGTTACTCTTCTTGTTGCTGTGACAAACCTGTCAAAAACAACTTAATAAAATAAGTTTTAGTTGATTATAGGGGGTTCAGCTCCTTAGAGTTAGAAAGGCATGTAGGGAGGAACATGAGAGCATGGTCACATTGCAACTTCTGTCAGGAAGGTGAATGCTTATGCTTGGCTTGCTTTCTCATTTTTAATACAGTCCTGGCCACTAGCCTATAGAAGAGTACCACACATGATTAGCCTATGTCTCCTCAGTTCACTCCCCTGTACCAGCCTCTTTCTTCTACTCTTCCCTCAAAGTAGCTCTAGTCATCATTTTCCCAAAGGAAGTTTACCAAGCAACCTAAGCTACCAGGAGTAACCGGTGGCATACATCATATGCTGGGCCCACATTAACTAAAAGGCTGAAATTTCTCCCTCTCCTGTTGCCCACATATCAACTTGATACAAGTGGGTGCTATGGGAAATTAATTATGTGGCATGGAACTCCCCCGCTTCTCTTGGAAACCTATAAGAGGAAATGACCAGTTTGTCGTGTTGGCATGAGCTATTCTCAGAGCCTCCATCATGCTCTCCTTTCCCTGACACTTAAGAACTCCTCTGATAAATCTGCCCCAGAGGGCAATTGCCTTAGTGCCCTTCTTGAACCCTGAACGCCATAATGCTTCTGTAACTCAAATGAGATGGAGCACTAATGAAATGTATTACCCTTTGGGGACTTCTCTAATCTTCCTTCCAGTTCCTCCATTCCAACACTGTATTCCATTCACTCCGGTGAGTTTTCTAAGAGTTAGTTCTCTGGTAGCCCTGTTCCATTTATTCACTGTTCTAAAAGCCCCAACATTGAATGAGAGTGTTCCCCCAATCTTAGGTCCAATCCCATTGCTCTAAACCAGGGACATTAGCTGTTGATGAGCTCTGCTGCTTGGAGGCTGCAGTCTACCGTATCCAGACAGCTCGCCTGAGCTTTGTACAAAATGGAGGACTCCCTTCCCCCAGCAGGGGCTTCCTGCTCTCTGCCTGACCTTATTTGGAAGCTGTCTTTGAGCCTGGATGCTGGACTTACCTTAATTGTAACCTTTGATAGAGTTCCCTGCAAATGCTCTGCCCATGCTGTGCATATGGTAATTAGGCATTACACTCGAGCTGTACGATAAGACAGTGCTGCCACATACGTATTGTGCTCCAGATGTGTGGTACGAGTGTTCTGTCAGATGCAAATTAGGTGCAGTTCCAATCCTATATATTCACCTCACACTGGAATAAAGTTGAGCTGTCTCACTGAAGCTGTGTTCCAAAAGGCTATTTCCATCATGCTCATAGGCTGTACAAAGTCCTGCTCACTGCTTCTGCCCCTTTTATCCTTGCGGCCTGATGGCCAACAGATCATGGGGGAAAGGAGATCCCCCACAACTAAGCTACACTTAAATCTCACTTTAGTTAACTGTTTGTGATGCTAAAGACATCTGCAGAATAGAATTAAATAATTACAAGAACCCGTGTCTGTCTTGTCCATCTCCACCAGGTTATTGAATTGACTCATCAAACGCCTCTCAAGAATCTATATATTTAGATAACTTCATACAGTGCAATGGTTAGTACTGTGAAACTTCCTCTATCAAGGCCTCTTTATACACTAAAAGCTCCTCTGCCCAATTTTGTACTGCTTCCTTCTCCCTGGCTTGAGTTCAATCCCCACATAATTTCATCTCAGTCCTTTCCTCTTCCTTTTCTCCACCCAGTCTCCCTCCTATTCACAGCTCCTTCAGAGAGCATGTCACTCCCTTTTTCCTCCTCTTTTGTTTCACTCACTTTTTTTTCATCATGCTCAGTCACCACTGATTCCCTTCTCAGGAAAAATAAGAAATCTGGCTGAAGAGCAACTGCAACTTTCTCTAGATCAGACAAAAAGGTCTACGAGTTACTTTTCTACTTTTATGTTAAAACATCATGATCAAGGCAACTAATAGGGGAGAAAGTTTATTTGGGGCTTATGGTTCCAGAAGAATAAGAGTCCCTCACATTACAACAGGGGAGCATGTCAGCAGGCAGGCATAGTGGCCAGAACAGCCGAGAGCTCACATCATGAACCACAAGCAGAGAAACCTAACTAGAAATGGTTTGAGACTTTACACTCCAGTGACATACTTCCTTCAACAAGGCCTAACTCCCCAAACATTAACACCAACTGGGAAGCAATCATTGAATGCCTGAGACATATGGGAGGTTCGAATCACCAAGTTCCATTTTCTGAGCCCCATAGGCTTCTGGCCATATCATAATGCAAAATGTAGTTAGTCCAACTCCCAAAGTCTCTGTGGTAGCTAGTTTTTTTTTGGCAAATTGATACAAGCTAGAGTCATCTGACAGGAGGAAACTTCAGTTGTAGAAATATCTCCATAAGATTGGCCTGTTAGTCTGTAAAAGAATGCAAATAGACCCATATCTATCACCCTTCACAAAACTCAAGTCCAAGTGGAATAAAGACCTCAACATAAATCCAGTTACACTGAACCTCATAGAAGAGAAAGTTGGAAGTAGCTTTGAACACGTTGGCACTGGAGACCACTTCCTAAATATAACACCAGTAGCCCAGACACTGAGAGCATCAATTAATAAACTGTGCATGAACTGGCTTTTTGGAGCCCATTGCCTATGGAGGGATAACTTGCTCAGCCTAGATACAGCAGGGAGGGGCTTGGTCCTGCCTCAACTTGGTATGGCAGACTTTGTTGACTCCCCATGGGAAGCCTTACCCTCTCTGAGGAGTGGGTGGGGGGTTGGGTGGGGGGAAGGTGGGGGATAAGAGGGAGGAGGAGAGGGAGGGGAACTGTGGTTGGTATGTAAAATAAAAAAAAACACTTTTAAATAAAAAAGAAAGAAAGAATTGGCCTGTACAGAAACTTAAGGAGCATTTTCTTGATTAATGATTGACATAGAAGGGCTTCACTCACTGTGAGTGGTTCTCCACCTGGGTAGATGGGCCTAAGGTGTATAAGAAAGAAGGCTGAGAAAACCAGGGGGACAAGGCAGCAAGTATCACACTTCCATGGCATCTACTTCATTTCCTGCCACCAGGTTCTTCTCTATTTGTATTCCTGTTATGACTTGCCTCAGTGATGGACTGATACCTGGAAGTGTAATATGAAATAAACCCTTTTCTCTCCAGGTTTCTTTTGGTCATAGTGTTTTTTTCACAGCAATAGAAACCCCAAGACACAAATTGGTACCAGGTCATGGCATGGTGTTGTGTCAGACTTGATCATGTATTTTTGGGATTATTTGGACTGGAAAAGCTATTGAGTGTTCAGAGATTAATGCACTGTTGTGGGAACTTACAACATAAGATAACACTGAAAGCAGTACAGATGGTGGAGATCTGGCTTGTGAAGTTTCAAAGGGAAGCTTGAAGGTCATTTAAAAACTACCAGGGTCATTTACGTGGTGATTTGAATTGAAAATTTGTGATTCTGGTTAGCTGGAGTGGAATACTTGGCTGTGATTAAGAAGGTACCAGAACTTCTAAAGTGAAACCTTTGCTTTTCTGAGACAATAGATACAGATCATCATGGGTTGAAGAATCTGGTGTGATTAAGAAGAGACCAGATCATTCAGACAATCTTCTGGGAAACGTTTCCTGAGGGTCAGCACACAGAATCTCTGATCCAGAGGAGGTCAAGTCTGCAGTTTGTGCTGGCAGCTGAGCTTGGTAATCTGTAAGGGTTTCTCAGGCAGTGCTGGTTTTGAAAGCATAAACAGATCATGGAGAGCATCGTGTAGAAGGGTTAATCCCTGCAGAGAGGTCACTAGTGAAGGTGAAGACTCAGCTTCTGTCAAAATCCCAGGATATTAGAGATGCCGGGACCATGGATGCTCAGCAAGAAGAGATACAGTGTGAAATAGGACTGGCCTAAGAGGAGAGCTGTGTGTGCTGTGGACAGGCTGCTCAAGTCCTTTGGAGACCAGAAGGCTACAACAATGAATTGGTATCAGATGTGAATATTGAATTAAAGGATTCGAATTTGCTCCACTGGATTTTTGTATTGCTTGAATGTGATTGGTTTTAGGCTATCATTCTTCTCTTTTGGAATAAGAATGTATAACCTACTTTTTAAATTGTTTTTATACTTTGAGATTATAGTATGATTACAGTATTGCCCCATTCCCTTATACAGGGCCTCTCAGATAAGAGACTTTGAATTACAAAATCTTTGGATTTTTGAGGGGTTGGAATTTATGGCAGCAGTGGAATTCTTTAAAAAGTGGGACTGTTTTATATGATGATATTAACATGAGGTTTTGAGGAAAAGGGTTAGAAAGTTATAGTTTCAAAAAGAGATGGCAATGTTGGGTGTGGATGCAGGGAAGACGTAATGGGTGGGAAACCTGAGGCTGTAGATGTGGCTTCTTTCAGTTGGCACATATTCTAAAGAGGACAGGATTTTGGAAAATCCAGGAGGTCTTACATGGAGACATTTGAAGCAGTTTGGAGCCTACCAGTGCCTCTAGAGTACAAACTTGCATCTGAGAATCACTAGTTCTAGATCATTCTAATGAAGACTGGACTGTACACAAGTTAGCAGTGTTAACCTGCTCTGGGCCATAGCTGGGATGGTTTTAAGAGCCATTGGATAAAAATACTCAGCATTTCATATGCACCTGTGTTTAACTCACTTCCACTTTCAAATTGATCTCTAAGGAAGTATTTGGGCCTTCTTGTGTCTGGAGGCACATTTCATGGATTCTGGTTGCTGAATGCTCCCGAGTAAGGTTTCCAGGCAGGAAATAAAGAGAATGTGAACTGTATTGCTGATCTGTCATAACTTTATCAAAATAGCTGAGGCAGACTACTTATGAAGGAAAAAAATGTTTAAATCAAATCTGTGGGTGACCAATGTTTTGACCCTTGTTTCAGCTCAGCACTATTAAATACTTTGGGTATTTTACCCTAATGATGGCAATGGAGGAGACGTGTGGGTCATAGCACCAAATAGCAAAAAAGAGGGCTGGATACAAGCAGGCTGTGGCTTTTACAACAACTTTCTTATCAGAACTATCAAGAGGTTCTAAGAGAGCTACCTTAATCCCTTCTGAAGGCAGCACCCTCAATGGCCTCAGGACCTCTCCTGAGACATAGGCTGTAAAGTTACATAGTGCTCAGTCCCAACATATTAACATTTCTAGGAATTTGTTAATTCTGGGCTATATCTGAACCACAACAGAAGCACCAAGATCCTGACATTCAGGTGACTAATGAAAACATTTTGAACATGTGTTTTGGAAACAATGCTTAGGACCTGGTTATGTAAAGGATTGCTCTCATGTCTTCTGAAGTCATCTTGCCACTGGCAGACTTGTGTTTCCTTTTGCAGTTTTCCTTCTTGAGAACAGCATCAGGATGTTCATTAAGTCTTCTGGCATCAAGTAAGAGGTGAGCGGTGGCTCCATGTGTCTGGCTAAGCTAACTTGCTTCATGGCAATTGCTTGTTGTCACTCGATTTTGCCCAGCTAACAATAATCCACGATGTCATCAACTTCGGCTCATATCTATATCTTTTTTCCTGCAAATGATCTTTGGCACAGAGTGAATATTAAGTAACTTTTTTAAGTGATGACAAAAATGAGTTTATGTAATGACACATAATTTCACAGGTTGTTGTCAGTGCGAGCCTGGAATCTATCTGACTACAATAGGCTCTTATGTGCTATTGATTGCACAAGTCTATGTATTATTTATGATAATTTATGTCATAAAGACAGCCATGCATCCAAGCTATAAAAATAAAACATTTACTTATCTTAATTATCTTTCATTTACTTTATCAATGTGTTAAAGTTGCCCTTGTTAAGACCGCCCATGCTTTAATGAGACAACTTCATGTATTACTGTTGTTGTTGTTTTTTGTTTTTTCTGGCCCTTTATTATCAAACTGATCTAGATTCACCTCCACCAAGCTCCACATGACTATCGATGTGGAAGAAAACATGTATTCTTTAAGGGCTGTGTACAGTGCTTAATAACAAGACAGAAGCCTTTGAATTGTAGGACAGAAAGTAGGCAGTAAAGTGATTTGTTGAAATACCATCTCCTCTAATGGATTCAGAAAGGGTTGTGATGGCAACTGGTAGGACACTGCCTCTGGGAAGTGAGTGCTTACGTACAGACAAGAAAGTGCTTTGTGGCCTGAGATCCAGGATGGGCAGTGATCACTAGACAGGAATTCCTCAGAGGCAGAAAGTGGGGAGGTCACTTCTGGGTGTGCACTCACCTCCTAAATTGGTTCTTTTTAGTATTATGTTTATTTTTTATTCTTGACAGTTTCCTGTGTGGACATTGTGAATGTTAGCCATTCCACCAATATAGATGACTTGTTTTAAAAGATAAGATTTTTAAAATATAATTTAAACATTAAACATGATTCTAAATAAGAAAAATGCAGTCTTGGGCGGGAGCTTTAGGTGTATCTGTGATGACTGAACTGAATTAAAATAGTCGGATAAGTCCCTAATGGTCCCAGATAATTAAGAACTGGCATTCATTTGTCTGAACTACCAGCAACAGGCTCATTATGTCATATTGAAAATAAGCAGACAAATGTTTTTGAGAATGCCTAACTTATAGCAAATTGGAATTATATCCATTAATATAACTGATGACAAAAGGACTTGATGTCCCTTTCACATCAGACTAAAATCCATATCCAGTTACAAACCATAAGTATACTTTGATGTACTTTTTCTTCATCCCTGGCCTTGAAGGGTTGGGTTTTTTGTTTGTTTTTTTGTTTTTTGTTTTTTCAATTATAAAAATGTGTCCCTTTGACTGGTCCTACAGACCCAAAGCTTCAGGATTTCCACAATACAGGGCAACAACAGGATAACCAAGAGGAGTTCCAGCGAGGGCCTAGAATCAATATTATAGCAGAAACCAGAGGCCTCAAACCAGACCAATGACTCTTTGCAATGAACACTTGCAGTAAAGATATATGGACAAAAGAGTTTACTGCGTGACTCACTGTGTCACACTGCAGTTTCCGTGATGAGACTTTTTTTTCCTTTTATTTTTTCTTTTCTTTTTTCTTTTTTCCCTTAAATTTTATTGGGGTGGGGGAGCTGGAAGAGCAGAGAGTAGATATGCAGGGATAGGAAATAAATGAAATTGAGATGCATGATGTGAAAGACACAAAGAATAAATAAAAAGAAAATTTAAAAATATGTGTCCCTTTTACCCCACTTGATTTCTCATCCTAAGAATCCAGTTTTTTACTGTTCTCATGAAAAAATAAGAACGTAATTAAAGAAAACATCTTTAACAGGGACTATGGGGGTCCAGCCCCTCGATAGTCCCCTCCCAGGGTCTGGGAAGAATCTACAACCAGCTGATAATTAATCTTTGAAGAAATGAATCTGTGTACACGAAACTCCTTATTTCATACACTGTATTATTCTGTGTCAGTTCTCTCTATACAAAGCTTCTATTCTGCTCTCATGTCTAGCTCCTCTCTTACCTGATTTCTCTCTATATTTATCTACTGTTCCCTCTAGGTTCTATCTTAATTCCTTCAACTAGTTCTGCCCCTTCTAGATTCTCATTCATCTAGTTCTTTCCTATATCAGCTCCTCTCCCATCTCCTTCTCTCTCATCTTGTTCTTCCCCATCTGGCTTTTCCTCATCTTCCATCTTGTTCCTCTAGTACTCTCTGTTAGCCCTTCAATCTAGTTCTTCCCCATCTCAGTTTGTTCCTCTCAAGTTCTTACCCATCTAGTTCTTCCATTCTCTTTTCTCTTCTCCATGCTGTTCTCTCTCTGTCTACAGAAAATACCTGCATTTTCTTTCCTTGGGCACATGGTTCCCTACCTCCTCAGGAATGTTGTTTTATCTCTCACCTTGATATGTAAAAACCTCTTTTGTTCTTAGTCAAAGTGCTCTGGAGAACCACTAGGCCTCCTCAAGGCTAGGGGATGGACTGAGTTTCATTAGCACAGGAAACAAAGCTAGGCATCTCCTGCCAGCTTGTCTCCTAAGCTCAGCAGGGCAGTTAGTAAGTAGTGGGTTCAGCAGGTCTGGGGAGAGGAACTCTTTACCAATTGGTCTGGGCATGCAAGGATTTCATAGCAGAAAACAGCTGAAATATTAAAGGCTGGGTAACACCAAATATTCATAATAAATGACTTGCCTTTTGACAGACCCTTGGCCGATTAAAGTTCAACTTTAATACACAGCTGAATCTCTATGATATATTCTTGTGGCCCGACCTGCAAGACATCTTCCTTGTACTCCATATTTGTTTTGCAATTGCAAACTGCCATTTCAACATGTTAAATGTGCATTTCTTACTCGATGAGTTAAAATAAAAGTTTTTTAAAATCTCATGCTTCTGTATGCTTTGGTTCACTATGAATCAAATCATTTTCAGGCCTTCCTTACTCCTGACTAAAAGCATTTCATTGTCTGGAAAGACAACTCAGCTTAAAAAGAAATTGAGAACTAGCAAATGTTTGACATGAAATATTTGTGACAATGAGAATGACATTGAGTGGCACAGCTCAAGGACCATATTTAAAAACTGTGCTCCAGGAGCAGCATTTGTGAGGGTTTGGAGGGAAGAAAAGTATGGGAGAAATTATGTAATCATATTATAATCTCAAAAATTAAAGAAATAATTTGTAAAAATTGATCAGATTTTTAAAATGTGATGCCTTCTTGAGATTCAGTATGGAGGTTTTTCTTTCCTTCCCAATCTCAGGTAGTTTTGAAAGCATCATTTTAGAGTGACCACTGACCATGTATGACACAGACAATCCACATTTCATTAATTCCTTAGAATAAGGTTCTCACATCACAAAATGTTTTCAGTAGCATTACTGAAGAAAGGAAGAGTTGTGGGTGATAACCATGCAGTTGCCATAAATATATGTGTTTGTGCAGGCTATGAGGAAACATTTGTGATATAATGACTGTTTGATACAGAAAGCTTTGCCAAGGACTGAAAAATTGTAAGTAAAAATAAGCCAACAAGGCGGGAAAAGACAATGGTTTTTGGAAGTGCTATGGAAATTTCCACCTTTCCTCATTTTCACAGTTTTATGATGAAAACTCAGTGTTCATATAGAATAAAAGAGAAAAAACTGTGAATGTAATAAAAAAAAAGTGAGCAATTGGGAGCTATGGAGAGAAAAAGGTTCAAATTCAAGGATGCAGGATGACTGTCCTATTTCAGTGGTCGTACTGGGAGTCTGATGGGAGGATCAGGCTAGAAAAATAACTTGAGAAATGGAACATAAGGAGCTCCAACAAAGACTTGCTGACTCCAGAACAATGCCACACTCAACAAGAGAATCTACATCACCAAGTTTATAGTCCTCGATGGACTTTCGTTATTCTTCTACTCCATGAAACTATTATATACTCTTTCTGGTATGGCAAGAACTCGACTCAGATATAATCCATGCCAATATTTAAAGTTCAATATGATGACATTCTTCATTTGTCCAGGTGAGTCATTTTAAATCATTCAATTTAGCTTTCATGGTATCAGTGACATTAAAATGTAGCCCAGCCCACCATGACTGAAGTTTCCACAAGCAGCTATCATGAGCTGAAGCAGTGTGAAATAGGGCTGGTTTTAGGGGGGATGTGCTTTTGGAGTGGTATTGGAGAAAAAAATTAAAATGAAATGTTTTTAAAGCATTTAAAAAATTAAATTACAACAATGTTTGAAAGCATTTAAAAATTAAAATACAACCCACACTTCAACTTGTAGCTGGAGCCCACCACTCTGGAATTCTAAAACAGAGATTATTCCTATGATAGCAGAAACATTCTTGCATCAGCACTAACTTAAAAATCCTTCATAAGCAGGTCACCTCAGGAGGTTCATGATGGAGCTGAGAGCCGTTTCCACTATCCTCCAGTCTCTTCCTGTGGTGTGTACATGTTGCCCAGGCAGGTTTTGCTGCCATTTTAACCATGTGTTCCCAGGGTTGCACATAAATCTTGTGGGCAGCAGTCATATTGTGTTTGGATGACACTGTTTCATCCTAGTCCTCCCCAGATTTTGGCTCTCACACTCTTTCTGCTTCCTCTTCCACTGTGCTCCTTAAGACTTAAGAAAAAGACAAGGAACAATAGCCATACATTTCAACATAATAAAAGACACACACACACACACACACACACACACACACACACACACGCGCAAATTTATGATCATCATCAGGGAGCATTCCCACTAAGATCAGGAATAAGACTGGGGTGTCCACAATCTCTACTCCTATCAACATAGTGCTTGAAATTTGAGCTGGACCAATACAACAAGAGAAAATATTAAAGTATACAAATAGGAGAGGAAGAAGACAAGTTTACAGATGACATGGTTCCATATATAAGAGAATCCAAAGCATCTACCAGGAAACTCCTAGAGCTGATAAACACTTTCAGCAATGTGGCATAATGATACAATGTTAACTTACCACAATCAGTAGCCTTTACATATACTAAAGACAAACATACTGAGAAATAAATCAGAGAAACAATCCCAATCACAGTAGCTTAAACAAAATACCTTGGAATAAACTGAACTAAGCAAATGAAAGAACCATACTAAGAAAATGTTAAAACAATAAAGAAAGAAACTAAAGAAGATATCAGATGAAAAGAAAGACCTCCCATGCACATGGACTGCTATGATTAATATTGTGAGAATGTCTATCCTACCTACAAAGTCAATATAATACTCATCAAAATTCAAACAGTTCTCCACAGAAAATGAACTTAACAATCTTAAAATTAATATAGAAGCACAAAATACTGAGGATAGAATAAAAATGCTAAACAATAAAAATGCTTATCAAGGTATCACCATCCCTGATTTTAACTTATACTACAGAGCCAAAGTAATAAAAAAAATAACATGGTACTGAAACACAACCACATACATTTACTAGTGGAATAGAATTGAAGATAGAAGTCAATGCTCTCACAGCCATCTGATTTTTTTTTTTTGCAAAGATGCCAAAAATATATGTCAGTAAAAAGAATCTTCAACAAATGATTCTAGGGAAAAGGGATGTCTACATATAGAATGAAATTTGATCCTTCTCACTCATCCTGCACAAAAATCAGTTCTACATAGGTCAAAGGCCTCAATGTTAGCCTTAAACTCTGAAATGTCTAGGGAAAAGAGCAGGAGATACACTTCAGGATATAGGCTTGGGTAAGGACATTCTAATAGGACAATAGTTAAGCAAGAAATAGAACCAGTAATGGACAAGTGGGACCTAGTGAAATTAAAAACCTTCTATAATGCAAAGGAAAATCCTAATTGACTGAAATGGCAGCTTATAGAATGTGGAAAAATACTAGTCAGCTACATTTCTGACAGAGGATTACTGTTTAGAACATATGAATTCAAAAGACTAATCACCAAATATATATATATATATATATATAATTGGGTTGCATATATATATGCAACCCAATTAAAGATATGGCATGGAACTAAACAGAGAGTTCTCAAAACAAACACAAACGGCAAGGGAATTTTTGTTGTTGTATGAGACATGGTGAGACAGGGTTTCTCTGTGTAACAGCTCTGGCTGTCCCAGAACTCACTCTGTAGAACAGGCTGGCCTACGACTCACAGAAATCTGCCTGCCTGTGCCTCCTAAGTGCTGGAATTAAAGGCCACTACCACATGGCAGAAATATTTTTTAAGTATTTAGTATCATTAGTCACCAGGAAAATGCAAGTTAAACCTACTTTAAGATTCTGTCTTGCATGTTGAGCAATTCCTTAAATGGGTTTCAGCCATTTGAGATTCTTTTGTTGAGAATTCTGTTTAGCTCTGTGCCTATTTTTAATTGGAATATTTGGTACTTAGATGTCTAGTTTCTTGAGTTCTTTATATAGTTTGGAGATCAGCCCTCTGTCAGATGTGAGGTTGGTGAAGTTCTTTTCCCATTCTGTAGGCTACCGTTTTGTCTTGTTGACCATGTCTTTGCCTTACAGAAGCTTCTCAGTTTCAGGAGGTCACATTTATTAATTGTTGCTCTCAGTGTCTGTGTTACTGGTGTTATATTTAGGAAGTGGTCTCCTGTGCCAATGCACTCAAGGCCACTTCCCATCTCTTCTATGATGTTAAGTGTAACTGGATTTATGTTGAGGTCTTTGATCCATTTGGACTTGAGTTTTGTGCACAGGGATAGATATAAATCTATTTGCAATCTTCTACATGTCGACATCCAGTTATGCCAGCACCATTTGCTAAAGATGCTTTTTTTTTCCATTGTATAATTTTAGCTTCTTCATCAAAAATCAGGTGTTCATATGTGTTTGGATTAATGTTAGGGTCTTTGATTCGATTCCATTGATCCATGTGTTTGTTTTTATGCCAATACCAAGCTGTTTTTATTACTATAGCTCTATAAGAGAGCTTGAGGTCAGGAATAGTGATGCCTCCAGAAGTTCCTTTATTGTACAGGATGGTTTTGGCTATCCTGGGTTTTCTGTTTTTTCCATATGAAGTTGAGTTTTGTTCTTCTGAGGTCTGTGAAGAATTGTATTGGGATTTTGATGGGGATACCTGGTGCTAAGGAAATCTCCAGGAATCTACAAGGATGACACCAATGAAGACTCCTAGCAATAATTGAGAGGGTGCCTGAAGTTACCTTCCCCTATAATCAGATTAGTGACTATCCTAATTGTCAACATAGAACCTACATCCAGTAACTGATGGAAGCAGATGCAGTGATCTACAACCAAGCATTGGGTTGAGCTCCTACAAGGGACAAGGGATCATAGGAGCAAGTGACCTCAAGATCATGATGGGGAAAACCACAGAGACAACTGACCCAATCAGGTGGGAGCTCGTGGATGCTGACCTGTCAGCTGGGGAACATGTATGGGACCGAACTAGACCCTCTGAATGTGGGTGGCAGTTATGTGGCTGTATCTGTTTGGGGAGTCCCTAGCAGTAGGACCAGGACTTATCCCAGGTGCATGAAATGGTTTTTTTTTTTTGAATACTTGCTCTAGGGTGGGATACCATGCTCAGCCTTGACACAAGGGGTGGGGCTTGGTCCTGCCTCAACTTAGTATGCCAGACTTTGTTGACTCCCCAGGGAAGCCTTACCCTCTCTGAGGAGTAGATGGGGGTGGAATGGGATGGATGAAGGAGGTAGGAGAAGGGAAGGGAGGGGAAACTGGGATTGGTATGTAAAACAAAAAAAAAACTTTTTAAAATAAATTAATTAAAAATTAAAAACAAGATTTTATCTTGCTCCAGTGAGAATGGCTAAAATTAAGAAAACAAATGATGAAAAACACTGGAGAGAGTATTTGGGGAAAGGGAAACACTTACTCACTGTTGTTGGTGGTGCATATCAATGCAACCACTACAGAATCAGTGGGAGGTTCCTCAAAAGTCTAAATATAGATTTACCATATGCTCTAGCTATAGCTGTCTTGAGCATACACCCACAGGACACTATATCCTGCTCCACTGGTGTATATGGCTCACCCACATTCATTGGGCTCATTTCACAATAGAGGAAATAGCCTGCATGTTCATCAACCCATAAATGCATAATGAAAATGTGGTATATACACACAATAGAATACTCCTCAGCTGTAAAGAAACATGAAATTTTCAAGTAAATGGATGAATCTAGAAAAGATTATATTGTGTAAGGTAACTCATACCCAGAAAGATAAATGCCACATGTTTTCTCATATTTTGCTCCTAGCTCTAAGTCCCCAGATGTGAGTAAACAACACAAGAGTAACGACAAAATTTAGGAAACTTTAATAGGACTGTAGGCAAGGGTATGGGGGTGGAGTGGGAGGGAATGGTAGGATACAGGTAATATTGAGTGGGAAGTGTAATAACTGTGAGAGGACTCCAACTGTGGAAGAGGGAGGGAGGTCAATACAGAAGTAGGAGAGATGAGGAACAAATAACACCATGATTTCTTGGTAGGACCTGAAGGAATAATATTGTTTTATATTTATCTAAAAGTATATGCATCACACACCACGTCTGTGTGTGTGTGTGTGTATGCACACACACATATCACTCAGGCTGAGTGTACACCACACAAGAACCATAGACTGACAAAAATTCCAGTACCAGACACAAAATATCTTATTTCAAATGGTTTGTCAGGATAGCCCATGTGACTCTCAAAAGTATATAGATTATAGAAATAGCCCTTGGTTTCCTCTCAGGGTTGAGAGTGGAGCCCTATTGCTAAATGCACCACATACTTAGGACACACAACTCAGATGACTCAAGCTAGATCTGCCCTGAAAGTCTCTACTGTAGTCTAGCTTCCATGGTTCCAGAAAATATTATGCAAGTTGCCAAGGGAAGCAATTAAACAGTCCTACAGAGCCCCAACACCTGTGAACCACATCAATTACCAGCACATGCTGATATGAATCCAGATGTGCATAAAGGTACAAAAAGTGGCACATACATGTTGGAAGCAGCTAACAGTTCTCCAAGTGGACTTAAAGCATACTCAACAGAAGAGAAACCATACACAGTATTAGAAATACAGTCATATTCCCTGGACTAGTAGGTCAGGGACCTTAGAAAAGAATCTACTACCATGACTTTGCTACACCAGCATGGTTCCTTAATGCACTCTAAGTTTTCTCCTTACATTCACAGGTAAGTGTATCTACCACCACCATTCAAAGAAGCCTCTCTTTACAACAAATGAAGACTATCACTGGAAAACACAACTGTACACAATTCAGAGATAAACAAATTATGGGGAGCCCAGTCTCAAAGGATAAATCTCCATCATAGATCCTGCATCTATGACTCAGGGAATGTCATCTCAGAAGGGGGAACAGAAAGATGGCAAGTGCCATAATAAAAGGAGGACTGTCGTGAGACTGTCTCTCCTAGCAATGGCTTCATAAACAAGACTAGAAACAATAGCAATATCAATGGATATTAACATGGAGAGAGAAATGTTCTTAGGATCCCACCCTTTGACAAAGAATTACAGGCAGCTATGAACTGCTGGGAAGAGGAGAATTAGTCACCCCTAAGGATGAGACCTTAGGCTATCCAATACAGAGAAGTCAGCCTTGAAATATTACACATACAAACAACAAAAAAGTGCTGTGTAGGGGAAGAGAAAAGAATAACATATTTAAAAACAGAAAAAAAAAACAAAGTAAAAAGAACAGTTTCAGTAGAGAAAACAGTTCCAACAATATAGTTACCTAGTGATGTTGAGGCCATCTTCGAAACAAGCAAAAGACTGTGCCTCAAAAAAAAAAAAATCCTTACACAAATTCATGAAAGGAGAAGACAAAAAATTAAATAAATGCAGCTAAACTTCTCCTACATATGTAGGGAAAACTGATCATACAAAGGAACAGAAAGGATGGGGTGTTGGAGCTGCTCATTTCTAGGTCCTTGAAAATTGGAGATTTACATTATTGGTGCCTTATTCATCTATCATCAGAGAGGCTTCATCCTCCATCAAATGGGAACAAATTCAGATATCCACTGCCAGACATTATGCAGAGACAGGGACCTTAGAACACACAACTCTAAACGAGATGACTCTGTCAAATCCCTCCTTGCAGAGCTCAGGGAACCCTGAAGAAGAAGTGGAAGGAGTTGGGGAGACAGAGGAGACAAAGGCCACCAGGAGAATGAGGCCTTCTAAAATGACTGAGCAAAGGTCATATGAACTCACAGAGACTGAAGCAGAAAGCACAGGGCCTACAGGAGAGTGGTAGTTGCATTCACAGAGGAGAGAGTTGGCTTATTTGTGGACCCTTCATTTCTTTGGTTTGCACTGTTGCTGAGTCTGTATTCAACAAATGTCTTCTTCCATAGAATTATCTCCACACTGGTCATTTTCCCTTGCACAGTTAGTTTTTTATTCTGTGGGCAAGGCAGGCTCTCCCACCCTCCAGGTTTCCCCAGATCACCCCCTGAGGTGGCTGTTATAGCTGAAAGCTGTCTTCCAAGTACATCATCAGTAATGTTGGAAGCAACCACACAGCATTGAGATCAGTATCAACAGAGGACAAAGAAATTCCTTTGTATTTTCAAATACTCCTAAATATTAGGCACCTTACTGGACAGGTTCTCCTATGGAAACTTAGAGTTCTCAGGTTCTACTGCTGTTAATTAGAGATAGGTGGTTTAAAGGAATGAATTTGATATGCCTTCTGGATCAGAGCAATTAAATGCCAGAGTAACTCCCATTTGATGGCATCTGCTCTTGGCCACTGGGGGTGGGGTTATTATTATTTTAAAAAATATAGCAGTGCTGTTACTGGGCAGAAAGGTTCTGAGACACAACAAAACCCAATATTAGAGCTTTATTAGGAGAAGGGGGAGGAGGGACAGAAGAACCAGGCCTGGGGGAGACCCACATGCAGAGAAAGAGAGAGAATGTGGGGAAACAGAACAGAGGAAAGGGAGGAGTCGTCTGTGTTCGGCTTTTTAAGGCACAGGTGGGCTTACAGAGCTAATCCATGCACACACAGATTGGGTGACCATGCTGCAGGCACATAATCACACAGCACATACTGGTGACATAAGATGTAAGATCCCTTCCTTAGCTGCTGAGCTGTGCATGTGTGGCCATGCAGCTGGAGGAGCAGCAGCAGAATTCTAACATTCCAGACTTTTTGCTTATTATAAAGAGCAGATGAACAGGAATAGGGGCATTGTTTCTCCCAGA
The DNA here is from genome assembly GCA_902168405.1 of Peromyscus aztecus. Classification (NCBI taxonomy): domain Eukaryota; kingdom Metazoa; phylum Chordata; class Mammalia; order Rodentia; family Cricetidae; genus Peromyscus; species Peromyscus aztecus. The sequence continues at coordinate 13,177 of CABHPQ010175914.1, read as the reverse complement.
AAAACTGCTTCCAGCTGACTTTGTGGGCATCAGTTGACTCTTGGGGGTGGGGAAGGGGGCTTCTGAGGCAGTCAGCTGTATTGGTGTAATTACTAAGGCCACTCCACGTAGTTAAAAGAAGATTTATTTAGTGGGTAACTTACAAATAAAGGGGTAAGTAGGTGGCGGGTTCTGGAAAAGACGCAGCGCAGTCCGGCGGTGTTCTCTGGAGAACTCTCCTCGGTCTACCTCTCGCGTCCAGGTCCAGGAAACAAGAGAGCGCCGCACATCCCGATCTCAGGTCTTCAGGCCCTCCCTTGGCCCCGCCTTGTAGGCGTGATAGTTACGGAAGCCTTATTGGGGATTGGAACTTCCAGACCAAAGCTGGAATGGCTACCCACTACACAGCTGTCCTGGGGTTGTCTGCTGCTTTGAAAATCATCTGACAAGGTGCTGTCCAGGTGGATTCAAGCTGATTCCAGAGTTCAATGACCTGTCCAGGTGGATTCTCTGGAGCTTGGAAAAAATTTGAACATATTAAGAAGCAGCCAGGAGAAAATTAAAGTCTTGGGCTGGTGACCATGACACTGTAGTGTTTAGTACTCTGCTTGTATTGGTTAGTGTTAGTGAGAGAGAGATTGGAACATGTTTTTAATATTTACCTGAGATAAGCTTTATCAGAGACAGATTATTTTAAGGCACCTGTTTCCTTTATTAGTTTAGCATCCAGGAGACACAGGTGATCAATTGCTGAGAGCATTTAACAGTAATAGATTGTTATATTAAAGTCTGTTTTTGCAGAGCACAGATACTTTTGGGTCTGGGTGTGTAAATACCTTTTAACTATTACTGTTCCTTACCACCTAGGTATATCTGATGGTCTTTGGGCCCTAGCTCTGTGGTGATCCTGTAACAATTAGCTGAGTAGTTAATTGGGAGAGAGAACCAAAAAGAGAAAAGCTTGTGGGGTGAGACCTCATTCTTATGGAATTGGGGACAAGGCAGTGGATCATGGTGTCCTCTGGAACTTGAGAGAACAGGGCCCTGTCTGTATCGCTGTGCATGAGAAGCACTGCTGACCAGTATGGAGTGAGGCACATGGAGGGAGCAAATGAAATGAAAGCTCCTACCTTAGCTGGAAAACCTTTTCCCATTAAGTAACCCTGAAAGTACAATTAAGTCTGATGAGGTGGGTAAGGCTGTCCCCCTACCCCAACAATAGGGAAATGAGGAGAGGTAGGACCCCAAAACTCCCTCAGGACTGAGTAAGTGGCTTGGTGTCCAACGGGAAGGAAATGGATTGCCCCATGCTGCATCCTGGGTTCCTGAGCCCATGGCCAAGCCTCGGGGGTCTACTGGAGGTCTTAGTTTGATGTCCCCATGCCACTGGGTGCATGAGGGCAGTCAGCTGACCAGTTATCTCTCTAGGTGGCACTTTGAACAAGGCTGAATTCATGGCCTGGCAGTGCATGCACTAGCCCACATGGCCTTCTAAAACAGGGACCTGGAAGCCCTTATGCAGCCGCTCAGATGGCATGTGCCAGCATTTGGCAATTCTGTTCATGGGCTTTCTCATCTCTCCCATGGTACACCTTAAATGCCACAGCTGAGACTTCCACCTGTGGGGTAAAGAGCCTTGCTCTCCAGCTGCTTAAGTTTTAGCCCTGATGTTAGGAAGCTCTGGGAGACAACAGATGGATTTTATTACATGTCTTTAATTATTTTTTTTCTTTTTTGATAGTTTGCTGGTTTGAGGACAGCTTTAGGAAGACCTGCCAGGAGGCAGGCTGTAAACTGATCTCTGGCTAAAGAGCCATCTGGATTATTACGATCCTTATGTGGGTCCTGATCATAAACTTATTTGCATGCATCCTAGCCTGCTTCCAGACCTGTCTGGGCTTAGTGGCCCGCCCAGTCCTGGAGAACAGATAAGATAAGATTCTTTGGAGTCAGAGATTCCTTAGGTTCAGGAATGCAAGTGGACAGGAGAGAAAGACTCAGAAAGGGAGGGTTCAGTGCTTAGGTAAAAGCGTGGAGATAAGGTAACTCTTTTCATTTGTCCGTTCGCTGGCAAAAATTAGACAGTTCCTGTGAAATATGGGGGTTCAAGCAGCCATTATGCGACCAAATTTACTGGTGTCTGGGGATATTTAAGGCATTTCTCAAAGCAGTAGTGGAACCAAGAGGAGGAAGCCTCATGTTCTGTGACTGCAGCTAAGAGAAAAAAAAATAAAATAAATAAAATAACAAATGGGATCCCAGGCTCCCGTCTCAGGCATCCCTGAGGATTGGTAGTCTGTGGACCAGCATAATTTATCAGCACAAGTTACCCCAACCGTCATCACAAGAGTGGCAAGGGCTGAGGGGGCGGGTCGTACATACTGGAGGACTCCCTGGGAGTCCAGACAGCGTTCAATGCTTTATCAAGAGAAAATGTGTCATGGTATTCAGCTGAGGAATCCCTGGAGGTCTGGCATGAGAAATATATCTCAAGCCACAGTCTTGGGAAATGGCTAGGGATCGGAAAGGGGAAAACTCACCAATCTTGATGGCTGGTGTGTTGTGAGGAGTCCTGGCGGCTGAGCAAATGAAAAAAGTGGAGTGGGCAGTCATAAGTCCAATAAACCTCGGTACAGGGTCCCAGACACAGAGCCCTAGACACCTGGAGAGCCTGTTGTTTTAAAATGTAGCAGCACAGTTACCAGGCAGAAAGGTCCTGAGACACAGCAAAACCTTGCATCAGAGCTTTATTAGGAGAAGGGGAGAGGGGGGACAGAAGAACCAGGCCTGGGGGAGATGCACATGCAGAAAGAGAGAGAATTGGGGGGGGGACAGAACAGAAGAGAGGGGTCATCTGTGTCCAGCTTTTTAAGGCACAGGTGGGCTTACGGAGCTATGCCATACATGCGCAGATTGCGTGACCATGCTGCGGGCACATAATCATGTAGCGTGCACTGATGATGTAAGATGTAAGACCCCTTACTTAGCTGCTGAACTGTGCATGTGTAGCCATGCAGCTGGAGGAGCAGCAGAATCCTAACAGTTATACCTCCTTATGAACTTCCCTGTGGGGCAGCTATAGGTCACCTACCTTTTGGCCTATCAATGTCCAGCCCTCATCTTGTCCACAATTGCCTCTCCAATCTTCCCTCACCTCAGAGCTGTGGAGGACCAAATTAAGACTCTGTGACTCACAGGTGCTCTCTGACCCCAGGCCTATGTGTCATTTCAACATTATCATAAGTGTTATAGGCAAGCTTCTTGCTCACAGATTTAAGAATAGTGTGTTTGATTCAGATTCCAGTAACAAATTGCTCCCATTCAACCTTCCACCAAGATTTACATTAAGACCCTTCTTACATGCATGAGTTTTCCCAAGTCTTTCCGTCAGCTAGACTCCAGACAAGGTTTTACATATGGTCACTTGGACAGAGAGGCTCCAATATTCGGTGAAGTGAAACTATGCAACCCTAGAAACAATCAACAACTATTTTTTTTTTTATCATTTTCAGGGCCAAGTGTCACTGTTTGTTGGGACATGGGCGTGTGGATTCACACGGATCCATGGAAAGAAGACTCAGAGGCATCTTAAGAGTGAATCTAGCCTTTCATGGCTGCAGGGGGGGGTCTAGCCTCGAAGGATTGAAGACTTTCCCTTCACCTAGGGCATTTTTATTTCTCTCTATTACAGTTTGGCCAGTTAATTTCCATATGCTCAAAACAACCTAAAAGGAGCTCCCAAAGATACAATGCCAAGTACAAATTCCTTGATTTCTCAGGTACCACAGTTTTCTGGGTTTCCTGAACTAAGTTTTGTACAGGCTTTGTATCCTTAGGAGACTCTCAGACAAGAATCACACAGGGCAGCTAAAGAAACAAAAGGTATCAGTTAAACAATGGATGGATTAGGGCTAGGTGATATGCTCTGGAGCCAGGCCAGATATGGCTCAGCAGGAATGCAGCCACAGTCGAGAATTTGAGAAAGGACTTGGACTAATGTGGAGTGCTCAGGAGCTAAGACAGAAAGACTACACAGTCAAGACCAGACTAGGGGACACAGTATGATACAACTTAAAACAAGAGAACACTTGCACACACATGAAAGCATGCACACACAGGCACACACACTCACACACAGACACTAAGAACATCTGAAAAGAATTTGGACAAGGCATGATGTCAATGGTTTCTCTGCCCCCATTGTTGCTGCCTCCACAAGGAAGACTTGAAGTTTGGAATGATGCAGGACCACAGATGCTGAAACTACCTTCACGTTTCCCTGCACCGATGTCTGCCACCTGTGATGCAATGACTCAAAGCTCCTCCAAAGTATTACTCATCCAAAACATTGAGGTGTGGCAATGCCTTGTGCCTCGGACAAATAAAAGGAAGTGGTGGTGTCCTGAATGGGAGCATCTCGGGAGACATCATCCTGGGGACAGCACAACCCATGGGAGAAATATAGGGAAGTAGCAAAATCGTTGCCCAACAGCATAAGATTTTTGTCCTGCGTCTCGGTAGCAGGAAGGCACTAGAATATCTTAGAATAGAAAGTTCATGCCAGCTAGAAGAGCTCCATTTTGAGTTTGGGTAAAATGTTGGAGAAGGGCAGAAATCTGTTCCTGGGATGTAGGAAAAAATGTGTCGATCAAATACGGTTGTGATTTGCTTCATAAAACATAGTCTGACACACTGAGACCGCAGGTCCCCATTTCTCCCAGCCTGACTTTTCCTTGGAGGTCACTCACGTGTCTGCCATCAATAACTTTATCTTTCTAAACACTTTGCAATATGTACTATTTTATTCTTGTAATATATTTTGATCATATTTATCCCCTCCAGTACTCAAGCATCCTTTCCCCACTCCACATAAACCCCATTTTTTTTCCCAACAGCCTCCCCCACCTACTTTCATGTCCTATTTTATGACTCACTGACTTCCATCAGTTTAGCTTACATGAGTTTCGGTGTGAAGTTATTTACTGTCATCTCCCCTGGCCATTACCAGTAACTACACCCCTGGAGAAAATTGACTCACCCTCCTGGAATAGCCACTAACTGAAAAAACCTCCCCAGTGAAGGGTGGGGCGTCATAATCTTCAACTTTCATGTGATTTGTCTGTATTTCTCACAGAGTATCTTTCTCACAATTGATTTGTGTATCCTTTCACGCACTTACAATGTCAAGTATTATCTTTATGATGATGAGAAAAAAAAACAATCCTGTGAAATATATTAGCTCCACCACCGCCAGGCTTCCCACACATTCATTTTTTCAGAGTGTGAGAACTGAGAATGCTAAAGCCCATTGGAAACAAAAATATCACATCAGCAGGATGGGCCCATGGGAAACCCTTGGCCTCTAACATTCCATGTATTCTACAATATCGCTAGAACTATTAAGACTCTACCATGGCCATGCCAGGTTTTTTTTTTCCCCAAAGGAACATACTATTTCCAAGTCCTAGGCAACCTCCCTTGCTTCACTTTGCATGGGGCTCAGACCATTTGGCAGAACCCATCCCCAACCCTAGTGATCCTCATTTAGCTGATCATGGCCAAGCAGACACATAAAAGAAGGCAGTATCAGCTTTCAGAAGTTACTATGTGTCTTACATTCAAGGAGAATAAGGCTTAAAAACATGTTGCAGTTTGGTCTACCTCAAAAAGACACAAGTTGGAACCCAGGTAGTTTGCTTAGAAATCTGTACCCAGGGTATCTTCTCTATTTTCTGAGGCTCCTGCATAAAAGAAGTAGAGGAAGAGGAGGAGGAGGAAGAAGAGAGATGAAGCAGTTATAAACACCATGATTTCTTTTAAATGTTATCTTGCAGTAATTGACATGATGAATACAATAATAAATTGTGATAGTATGCTGGGGGAAGAGTTGAAAAGAACTGGGACAGTGTAAAGTGGAAGGATGAACTTGGTCCTACCAATCAGAGTGATGCTAGAGTGGGGAATGACCTCATTTGAAGAAGGCTCATAGCGACCCTCTGAAGTTGTGAAGTCTGCACTAGCAATCTCCATTGATTGTAGAGGCTGTGACATGTCTAACCACAATTTGGAAGAAACAACTAGGAATCCAGAGAAACTGCAAGCAAGAGGGAGTTGCTGAATTTGGATCTTTTCCAGAGCTTTCTGGTGTCAAATCACATCTTAGAACTTCCTGGGGTCAAAAGATTCTGGGGACCCAGGAAAGTATCTAGGCATCCTGAGAGTCTCTCTTAAACATACTCAATGTCATATCCCAGACCTCTACTGTCAACATGATGGCCACTTGGTGCATATGGACATTTAATTCAGTCAACATTAAATGCAATGATGCGAATTCAATGCCTCAAATTCACAATCCACATTTCAAGCATTCAGCAGCTGTAGTGGCCACAGCTGCCATATCAGACACAGCAGATGGACAATGTTTCCTTGCAGAGAGTTCTGTAGGTCCCTACTGGTCCAGATGTCTCCAAAGAACTCAGAGTCTCTGGGTGATTGAGTCGGTGTAATCAACAGCATGGAGGAAAATGTACATAGAGCAGACTCCATGAGAGTCCTCAGATGAATAAAGGAGAAAGACATATGAAAATATAGTCAGCTAAGTGCTGTTGAACTAAATATTTTAAAGTGACAAACAGGATTACTTATAAACCATATCTCTATAAAATAGTCAAAATGTCATTGGTAGAAACCATATTAATAACAAAGATTCATGATGTGTGGTGTGGCCCTTGCAGACCTAAGGTAGCAGGAAGACACATGAAAAGATCTTTTCAAAAGAAGAAAACAAATTAAACTACATTTAAAGAAATCCTTTATACACGGTTAAATAAGACAAAACAACAGCCTACAGAATGGGAAAAGATCTTTACCAACCCCACATCTGACAGAGGACTGATATCCAGAATATATAAAGAACTCAAGCAACTAGACATCAAAATACCTAACAGTCCAATTAAAAAATGAGCTATAGAGTTAAACAGAGAATTCTCAACAGAAGAAGCTCAAATGGCTGAAAGACATTTAAGGAACTGCTCAACATCCTTAGTTATCAGGGAAATGCAAATCAAAACAACTCTGAGATACAATCTTACACCTGTCAGAATGGCTAAGATCAAAAACACTGAAGACAGCTTATGTTGGAGGGGATATGGAGCAAGGGGAACACTCCTCCACTGTTAGTGGGAATGCAAACTGGTACAGCCACTTTGGAAATCAGTATGGCAGTTTCTCAGAAAATTGGAAATCAATCTCCCCCAAGACCCAGCTATACCACTCTTGGGCATATACTCAAGGAATGCTCAATCATACCACAAGGACACATGCTCAACTATGTTCATAGCAGCATTATTTGTAATAGCCAGAACCTGGAAACAACCTAGATGCCCTTCAACTGAAGAGTGAATAAATAAAATGTGGTACATATACACAATGGAGTACTACTCACCAGAGAGAAACAATGACATCATGAAATTTGCAGGCAAATGGATGGAGCTAGAAAATATCATTCCAAGTGAGGTAACCCAGACTCAGAAAGACAAACATGGTATGTACTCACTCATAAGTGGATACTAGATGTAAAACAAAGGATAACCAGACTGCATCTCACAACTCCAGGGAGGCTAGTTAGTAAAGAGGACCCTAGGAAAGACACAGGGATTGCCCAGGGATGGAGAAATGGATGAGATCTACATGAGCAAACTGGGGTTGGAGGTGGGGGTAATGGAGGGCAAAGGTTGGGGGAAAGAAAGCTTAGGGGAGTGGGAGGTCCTAGCTGGATCAGGAACAGAGTAGGAGAACAAGGAAAGAGATGCCATGATAAATGAAGACACCATGGGAATAGGAAGAATCAGAGTACTAGAGAGGTCCCCAGGAATCCACAAAGATGACTCCACTATAGACTACTGGCAATGGTCGAGAGGGTGCCTGAGCTGACCTACTCTGGTGATCGGATGGCCAACACTGTAACTGTCATGATAGAACCCTCATCCAGTGTCTGATAGAAGCAGATGCAGAGATCCATGGCTAAGCCCCAGGTGGAGCTCCAGGAGTCCAATCGACAAGAGAGAGGAGGAATCATAGGAGCAAGAGATACTGAGACCATGATTGGAAAAATACAGAGACAACTAGCCAAACTAGTGGAAACACATAAACTGTGATCCAATAGCTGAGGAGCCCCCATGGTACTGGACCAGGCCCTCTGGATAAGTGAGACAGTTGTTTAGCTTGAACTGTTGAGGGGACCCCCAGGCAGTGAGACCGGGACCTGTCCTTAGTGCATGAGCTGGCTTTTTGGAACCTAGGGCCTATGCTGAGACACTTTGCTCAGCCTTGGTGCAGGGAGGAGGGGACTGGACCTCCCTCAACTGAATCTACCAGGCTGGGCTGACTCCCTAGGAGAGACCTTGTTTTGGAGGAGATGGGGATGGGGGTGAGATTGGGGGGAGGGAAGGCTGGGAGGTAGGAGGAAGGAGGACAGGGGAATCTGTGGTTGATACGTAAAACGAGTAGAAAAAAAATCTCTTAATAAAAAGAAAAGAAAAAAAAAAGAAATCCCTTACGCTGTAATATGTTTCCAAAGCTAAATCTCTGGAGGCATGTGTAAGAGGATGACAGCTCAAGACCAGCCTGGGTTATAACATGAGAACCTGTTAATGAACACATTTTTTTTGTTTTGTTTTGTTTTTTGGTTTGTTTTGGTTTGGTTTGGTTTGGGTTTTTGTGCAGGGTTTCTCTATATCCCTGGCTATCCTGGAACTCTCTGTGTAAATCAGGCTGGCCTCTTGCCTCTGTCTCGAAATGCGGGGATTAAAGTTATGCACCACTACACCCAGCTATAATTTTTTTTGACATTTGACCACAATTTTATCAGAATTTAAAAGGAAAAACCCCAGGGCAAGCAAATGAAAATCACAGCATCTTGCTGGAGGAGGAAGATGGAGAAGAAAACATGTGTTTTTAGTAAGACAAGGAGATCACAAAGGACAAAAAGCTGAATGACAAACAGGTGTAGGGGTCAGGGGTCCTTCAGGGAAAGAATGAGAAAACCCAGAGTGTCTAGAAAACTTGTCCAGGTGATGGTCAGAGTGTGAATGAAAAAGAGTAAAGGACTAAAAGATTGTCCTTTTTAAAAAGGACAGAGGACCAGGAGGTCTGTTGTCCCTTCTATACATGACAGGGAAGCTGTGCCTATGAAATCTTAAAAATATGATCACCTAAATAAGACCTTCAACAGTGACAACACAAGTTGACATGCAATGTAAATAGGGGAACTCTCACAAGGCCCCTGAACCTAGGTGAAGAGCTACGAGCCATTAATGGCTGCTGTGAGATGGATAATCAGTCTTCTTCAGGGACAGAGCCCCTGATAGGTTGGTTATCCAATCTGAAGAGTCAGCCCTAAACACACAACAACACTAAGTGGACCCAACAGCCTCATGTGTGTGAATATGTGTACATATACATATAAAAAGATATATATGTAAAGAAGAGGTTATGAATTGAGGGGTAAGGGGGTAGTAGGAGTTGGAAGAGGAGAAAGAGGTATGGAAATGACACTAATACAGTACTTGAATGCAAAATTATCCCCCAAATTTTAAATAAATCACACACACACACACACACACACACACGTGCATGCATGCACACACGCACATACACACCTATACACACCTGTTACCTTTTTTTAAAGATTTATTATTATTATTTTTAAATATTTATTTATTATGTTGTTTATTTATTATGTATACAGTGTTTTGTCTGCATGTATGACTGCAGGCCAGAAGAGGGCACCAGATCTCATTACAGATCGTTGTGAGCCACCATGTGGTTGCTGGGAATTGAACTCAGGACCTCTGGAAGAACAGTCAGTGCTCTTAACCTCTGAGCCATCTCTCCAGTCCACCTGTTACCTTTTAATATACATTATGACTCTAGGTTCTTCCTTGGTTGGACAAAAAGTAAACTTCACATTTCCTGTTAATTTCTCTTTAATAAATACCCTCAGTCTATCAACTAAAATTGTTCAAAGGCACATAAAAGTAAAAAGAATACTTTGGGTTTAAAGTCATATTTTACATATTCTCTCATAATAACCAGAAGCCAAGGCAGGATACGGGTCCCTTTCATACCCACATCTGGATGCCCATCAGTGCATTGCCATCATTACTGAGTAGGCTCATGGAACTGTGTTGCTGGGTCACTCGTGGGGGTGATATAGAGTAGCAGGCTCTTCCCTTACCTCTAACACTGCTGCTCTCCCACCGGCACCATGGACACTGTGAGTATGTGAAGCTGAATACCTGGCAGCCTCTGGCTTCTGCAGACACAGAGGCTGAGGCTTCCCTAGAGGAATGTGATGGCATCACATTTCCATGTGTCCATTACATCCTTGTCTACCCTGAAAGCCTCTAAACTGTAAACATGACTGCACCTGAGCTGGTGGCATGGAGAGACCCAGGTGCATCTGGGCTACTGTCATTCATCCAGTTGCTGGTATCTCTAACATGTGAGTTTCAGGCAAGACTCTGGGGTCAAGATAAATGATCTATCTGAGAACAGACATGGAGCTTGAAGGCTCTGATCCCAAGGACTAGTGCAAGAGAATTTTTTCCAGGTGCCTTCTTATATAGACAAGAGATGGGGATGATATGCCAGGGTTTCAAGGAAGGCAGTCCTCACAGAGGACAGAAGCAATCAGATTTGTATATGTGCCCTTCTCTGTGAAGAAGTGAGGCAAGAGGTTGATGAGGCAGGAGGTTAGTGAGGAATCAGAGCAATCCTGCAGTGATGGAGTAAGAAAGGCTCATGCCTCTTCTGGGGAGACACCACCCCAGCTCATGCCCATCTCTGATCTGACCTCTTCTCCAGACGCTGGCAGAGCAGAATACTCCAAACTATATCATGACATTGCTTCTATTGTACTATCAGTGTTAGTTATTGCTTAGACTTTTACAATTAAAACATCATAGATTATAACATGGAAGTGTGCACAGCACAAATTCTTATCAGTTAATGTAAAATTAAGATTAGCATGTTCCATGGATCATCTCTGAGTTATTCACAATATTATGATATCAGCACTACAGGTGAGTCAGAGAAAAATGTTGGTAAATCTGAAATGGAATGCCAGCACTACCAGAAGAGCTGCCCCACTGAAGTTTCAACACAATAGATTCATTCTCACAGCCACAGATCCAGTTGCTGCATGGACAGCCAAACTGACGCCTCCGTTAGAATCATGGTGACTCTGAATCTGGAGAATAACAAATACAGATGCAATATCCACATTAGCTAAATGGGGGTGGGGTGCAGTGAGCACCCCTAAGGAGGAAGATCCTGGTCCTGCTCTGTACCCTTAGTCTGATCTCTTGTGATGATTCAGTTGGGCCCAGTACAAGAAGATGGAGAAATTTAATTACCGGCAAGGATATTCATAAGCTAAACAGGCAGTGAAGACCATCTGGGGCCCTGTGCATGTTGAGAGCTACTTACAGCACTCCAGGCAGGCATGTTTTAACACATTTCCCTACAGAGTCAAGTGAACCAGTTTTTAAGTGACATTGCTCACCGCTCTGCTTGCAAGAAAAAAATATGATTTTGGATATTTTTCTTCAACACTTTGCTGCGTAGCAGTGGCTTTGTTTTACTGTGCAACTGGGCACAGCGCATGCTCACTTTCTAGAAGCAATAGGAAGTTCAGTCCCTGAAGTGTTAGCCCACAGGTAGCAGTTCTCACCTGTCCCCAACTCTTAGCAACAATGAGATGAAACCCATCAACCCATTTCCTACTCAAGTTACTTTGGACAAAGGCCAAGGCCTCTTTGAGCATCCCAATGTGTCATTCCCCCAATGATAACTCATTTTCTATCCATTAGTACCTATGTGGCACCCTCTAAAACCCACCACAGTCCCTAATCACAGAAGCTCATACAAAATGTTCAATTATAGCCATCTATGTGTTCTCTTCCAAAACAACCAACTCTGGTTTGTCAGTTTCCGGTGACATGTCTATTGTCTCTGCTAGACCTAGACCTCAGAAGACAGTAACAACGCACTTATATCAGCCATGGCAGTTCACGCCTATCTTCCTTGGCCAGAAGACATTAAGGGTCTCATAGGAGATGAAGCCAACTTGGAACCACGGATTGCATTCTGTCACGTTATTTCCCTGCATGAGTGAAGTCTCCCCTGCCTTCCAGGACCAACTGTTTCAATTTGGAGAGAATGTTGCAATTAAAAGGAAACCCTATACAATAAATCATAAGGATATTTTATAGCATTAAGTGCCTACATAAAAAAACTGGAGACATCACATATTAATAACTTAATGATGCCACTAAAGGCCTTAGAAAAACAAGAACAAACAGCATCCAGAAAGAGTAAATGGGAAGAGATAGTAAGAGTCAGAGCTGAAGCAGAAGTGGAAAAAAAACCAACAACAACAAAGAAAAAGTGAAATGTAGATCTGGTTCTTTGAAAAGACAAGAAAGACTGGCAAGCCTTTAACCAAATTAACCAAAAAAGATAGAGCGATACAATCCAAATTAATAAAATTATAGATGATGAGGAGACCAGACCCTCAATGACCTATATCTTTATTTTTCTTAATATTACAGCTTTCTAGCATCTGGGTCTAGGATAATATAATCTCACTGATGAAATACTCCACGGTTCCTGATCTCTCAGTGAAATACACTTCCATGTGCTTGAACGTCAAAAATATGTGCAAATATTTTCTCCAAAAAGGATTACCTTTGACAAAATTCCTATTATTTTTTTTTCAGTACTGGGGATTGACCCTACAGCCTCAAGCTTGCAAAACAAGTTCCCTACCACTGAGCTACCGCTGCAGCCCTTTAATAGTAACTGCTTTCTGGCATTGTGCTTCGGATACACTTTCTGAGACCACAACTGTGTCCTCTAATGTTTATTTATGTTGACTTTGGAGAGGCCTATTTCCTTACATGTTTATTTTGAGTTTTTAAAGGCCTTATTTTATCTAATCTTTCCTTGGCCTCTTGAATCCCAAGGGGTAGATCTTTCTGTAAACATACACTGTGTTTTTACAGTGAGATCTACTGTTTCACAGGAGCATGATGGGAAACACTCTTTTTACATTAGGGTTTCACATTTGTTTAAGAGAGTTACAGAAATCCTTTATTTTTATGCATTGACTCCCAAAACCTTTGATTCCATTTTT
>CABHPQ010175913.1:38664-49356 GCA_902168405.1 Peromyscus aztecus | reverse complement strand
GGGATGTGGCTGTATCTGTGGTGCATGTTGGCAATAGGGGCAGCAGGCACTCTGATAGGTGTGAGACCAGCATAAGGAAGAAGAGATAGATGATGACTCTGAGGTCTGGGGCTTTCTCAGTCAAGTAACCGTGGGTACCACTTTCTTCATCTGGCATGCTGACAGAGAGATGGTTTCAGGAGAAGCATTTGAACCCAGAAAGTATGAGACACCCCAGCTGTGATGCATTTGAGGATGTGGAATATAACTCCGGAGTTCATAGGAGATAACTAAGGAGAGTCCCAAGCCTGGAAGCAGCCAGAACATCAGTGTCACTAGGTTGGCTGAGATGGTCCTCCCAACTCTTGTCTCCCACAGCAAGGTCACCTACCCAGCCCACAAACAACTGGGAAGCATGGCTGCCTTGCCATGGCAGGCATGTCTGTAATTAGAGCAAGACCAGCTTCCACCACTGCTAACAGGGATCTGTGTCTGAACTGGATGTTCCGCCTTCTTGGCATCTCGTCCAAAGAACTGAAGCAGCTCATACAGAGAGCAAACTGGTAGGGAACTTTATTCACAAGGAAAGTGATAGTACTGATTGAGACCATTGTTAAAGAGCCAGAGTACTCAAGAGTCCCTGGTACAGCTTCCAGATTCTTTTTATGGGACCAAGAGAAGGAGTCAGTTGCTTGTGATGGGGTATACGTGATGCTTTGATTTTGATTGGCAGGCCTGGGTTACATAAACCTCCATTAACTGAACATGTCCCTTCCCATGATGCATCTGTTTGTAATTATAGGCATACACCATCATCCATAGGCATAATACTGTAAATAGAGGGCTTTCTCTAAAACTTTACACAGAGTGTATACTTTACCTTGCTGTGCAAGCATCCAAAATTGGGTCAGGCTGGATCGGCCCACTGTGTCTAATTCCCAGATGTGTTTGAATCTAAACCATGAGTTCCTGAAGGGTAGAGCCACTTGCTGCATGGCTTAGAGTGGGATGTGCATGGAATGTGATGCAGGTGGAGGAGTCCCAGGTTGACACATCCATTCATAGGAAAGGGCTGTAAGCATAGCTCAAATGGAGTGCAGTCTTGTGTTGCTGAGCTTTGTCTGTGTTTTGTATTTGTTACCTTTTTTGCTGCTGTGATAAAACCCCATGGCCAAGGCAGCTTATACATGAAAGAGTTTGTTTGAGCTTATGGGACCAGAGGGAGAGTCCATGACAGTGAGGGAGACCTGGCAGCTGACAGCTGCAACCAGAAGCTGAAAGCTCACATCTTCAACCACAAACAGGAAGCAGAAAGAGCAAACTAGAAGGGGGTAAGGCAATAAACCCTCAAAGCCCACCCCCTAGTGATGTATTTCCTCTAGTCAGGCTCCGCCTCTTAGAGGTTCCATAACTTGCCCCAAACAGCACCACCTTCTGGTGGCCAAGTGTTGGAATACATGAGCCTATGGGGAATATTCTTAAACTGCTATAGATTACCTGCCTCAAAACCTTGATTAGGAAGAGGGGTTTAAGGGTTCTTTTCCTTTTCTTCAAAGCCTATGAGCTTCATCTGACTTCCACTTTCTCCGGTGTGAGGACAGTGGTAGTTCAGGCTCAGGAAGTAGCAAAGAAGGTTGACTTCTCCCTCCACAGTCGTCCCAGCCCAAGGAAGGACAGGATGGCTGACAACACGTTCCCTTGGTCAGCAGTCCAGGGTGCCCCATGGCTGACTCAGCCCTGAATTGATTTAGCTGCGTCTCCCGGAGTAAGCTTCGTGGCATTCACCCTTCTTCAATTAGTGTGGGCTGCAGACATGCAAATTCATTTTTACATTAGCCTAAGAAAAACATAATTAAGAAGTTGTCTGCTGAAGAGGAGGAAATAAAGAACATAATGTCTTCGGGGGCCAAACTGAAGATGACTTTTGCACTTGGCACTGTTGGGGATTAGCCACGCCTCGGCACCCTCATTAGCATAGATGATCAGGCCGTGGTTCTGGCCCCAACGTGGGGCAGGCATGCTCAAATCCTTGGGGCTGGCAGGTCCCATAAAAGGCTGCAGCTCTCAGCAAGGCCCACTTTCAAAACGGCCCCCTTTTTGCAAAGCTCAGCCTCGGAGCGACCCTTTGATGTTTATTAATTCTGTCTGCCCTTCCCAAACCAATTGAATTAATTCCTTAGTCTCATGAACCATAAAACTGATACGCTTCTCCAGGCGTACGGAAAATTCTGTCGCCTTTGACAATTTGACATGCATTTTTCTGTCGCAATTGAAAGTGGATGAGAGCCCTGCTTAGTTAAAGGCTGCGGGCAGAGCTTCCCCCTGGCTTCAAAGAGTAAGACTTCACGCCATCAGGAAGGACCTATCAACACAGATTAAGTATCATGCCGTGTTTTGCGGTGCTGCTGTTTGCGAGGGAAGTGGAGACTTCCTTTAAGAACCACTGTCAACATCCACAGCTGCCGGCTCGCGATCCGTATCAGCATGCTTAACAGCCGTTAGTCATGTTCTTTTCCTTATGAATCACTGCATTTAGTGTTTCAGACACAAAGGGCAGAGCTCGCTTAAAAACAAGATTGGGCCGGAGAGATGGTTTGGCAGGTAAGCGTGCTTGTTGCTCTTACAGAGGGCCAGAGTTCCGTTCCCAGCACCCACATGGCAGCTCACAGGCCCCTGTAACTCCAGCTTCAGGGGATCCGACACCCCCTTCTGGCCTCCAAGAGGGCGCGCGCGCGCACACACACACGTCAAAACTGTTTAAAAGGGAAAGAGATGAAGGAAGCTGAGTTCGTATTCTCTTATACTTTGTGTTTCTTACAGACTTCAGCCTTAGCTGTTGGTTTGGGGTATGGTTTGCCTCCTGGTGCATTACTTACATGGTGCTATTCTAGAAGCTTCTAAACCAGGATCCCAGACTCAAAACATCCTAGATAACCTTGAATCTCCCCATGCAAAGAACCATGGGGCCCATGGAGAACAGCTGCTTCCCCACCTAAATCAAAGCCTAGATTCCTGAATCCCAGCACGTCTGCATTGATGTTTCTATTTTTGCCCATTTCTCAGATTTTAAGTATATGGTTTTGTTGGCTATGTTTTGTAAACTTAATATAAGCTACAGTCATGTGAGCAGGGGGAGCCTCAGTTGAGGAATTGTCTCTTAATCATCAAGTTGACCTGTGGGCAAGTCTGTAAGGTATTTTCTTGATTGATGATGATATGGGAGGGTCCAGTCCACTGTGGGCAATGCAACCCCTGGGCAGTTGATCTTGGGTTGTATATGAAATCAGACTGAACAAGCCATGGGAAGGCAAGCTAATAAGCAGCATTTCTCCATGCCTCCTGCATCAGTTCCTGCCTCCAAGTTCCTGCCCTGCTTGAGTTCCTACCCTGACTCCTTCATGATGAAATAAACTCTTTCCTCTCCAAATTGCTTTTGGTCATGATGTTGTATCCCAGCAACAGAAAGCAAATCAGGACAGCGGTCCATTGAAAAGGAATTCAGTCTGAAGGGTTAAGGAATCATGTCTATGGGCTAAACAGAATTCAGTAAACAGAATATACGTTATTTATAAACTGAGTTTGCCAGCATTGGGGGGAAAAAAAACAACTGAAGTTTGTTCATCAGCAGTCTAGAATTCTTTTCTATGTTTCAAAACACAACAGAGTCAAGATGGGCAAGAAATACCCGCATTGTCACAGCTTGAAGGCATCAGGCTACGTGAACCCAGCCAGACACACAAGCCCACAGTGTGATTCAGTTCATAGGATACAGTCATAAAGGAGAAATCCATGGGCAGGAATTAGGTGACCAGTTGAGGCTGGAGGTGGGGATGTGTGACAATAGCAAAAAGATACATTGTTTCTTTTGGATGTGATAAAAATTACTTTAAAATTGTGGCAGTGTTGCCCAGGTCTGTGCATAGGTTAAAAGCCAATAAACTGTTCACTTTAAATGAGTGGACTGTATGCAATATGCGTTTGACATCCAACTAACAACTGTCCCCATATCATCAGTATGGAGCTGAAATCAGCTGGCCCCAAATTCAGGGGTACGGCATATCCTCAAAGTATCAGAAAAATACCTTGGCAAAGCCCAATTCAAAAGTCAAATTTATGTCTACCCCCTGAGAACCTCCAGGGAGATATTGTCATTGTTGTTTTCATTCAGTTATTTGACTGGGTTGGTTTTTGTGCTGTTTTTAATGCTGTTTTGTTTGTAAGACAGGATCTCATATAGCCCAGGCTGACCTTGAATCCCTCTGTAGCCAAAGATAGCCTCAACCTCCCAAATGCTGGGGTGACAAGCTTGCACCAGTGTGCCTGTCTTCCATGTTCCTTTTTGACATCCTGTTCATCCCTCCCACCAGATTTTGGGGCCATGCACACTCCATGGTGCCTACCAAAACTTAAGAAGGAAAGAATCTATTCCTCATGGAGTGCCCTGGGTCACATACATACAGGCAGAGGAATATTGGGCTTCTCCCGTTCCCTGCTGATTCCTCTGTACAACTGTGATCTTGAGAATGAAATTGACTTAAATCCTTAAGCTCATTAACTTGATTTTGTCTTACTCATGGAAAGGAATGTGCACGCCCACTGTGTGGGGAGGAGGCTGATCCTGACCAATACAAGCAAGCACACATGTTCAGACAACATACTAACAAGCCAGGGGGTGGAAGGGAAACCCATCTTGGTGCCATAGCTTTATTCAGAATATGCTTTCTTGGCAGAGCTGAGGTTGTTCTTATTATCCTCATTTTTGCATCTCTTGTAGCAGCTAATACAATAAATAAAAACACATGCTTGACCACACCCTTGAGGACCGCAGAAATGCACCAGCCGGCCGTTTAACAGCTTTCTAAGCTCAGCCCACCCCATGGCAGTAACCTAGTGCCCCCAGGTTCTCCCCTAAGTCAGAAATTCCTTCTGGAGGGATTTCGGTAGTACTATCTAATCAGCTTAAGGAGCTAATTAAACAGCTGTCACTCCACTGCTTAATTCCAAAACTAGATGCTAAGATTTGAAAGTAGTTATGCAAAACCAAGACTTGCCATGGTGATGCTGGGGGAGTTGTTAGGCAGACCGGGATAAAAGGAGCCTGAGTCCCTGAGAGCTGAGGGTGCTGGGGGACCCAGAGGGTCCTGGGGGGGCGGAATGCCTGCTTCCCTCTGTGAGGCGAGGCAGCTAGGTAAGGGTTCCTAGCACCTCTGTCCTTGTCAGACATGAGCACAGTCTACCTGGGAGAGTCTCACAGTGGCACTTGCAGGTCACTGTGCATCTGTTTTATTCTAGTTTTCACAGGAGGTGGGCCAAACAGCAAAGTCAGGGTTTCACATAAAAAAAAGTTAACTCTCAGCTCCTCTGCAGAAATCCAGACACGAGCAAACTGTCCTCATATCTAAAAGGTCACAATTGGCTGGAGCTGAAACTGTCCCCTTGAAGCCGGGTGGTAGTGGTGCACACCTTTAATCTTAGCTCTTGGGAGGCAGAGGAAGGTGGATCTCTATGAGTTCGAGGCCAGCCTGGTCTACAACATGAGATCCAGGACAGCCAGGACTACACAGAAAAACCCTGTCTCAGAAAAACAAAAACAAAAAACCTATCCCCTTGGAATCGGGTGTGAGAGTCTCCTTACCAAGTGATGTGATCACCTCCATCCGCCAGGTAGAGCCTGAGTTGGATCCCAGCTCAGCCACTGTCAAAAGCAAACTGTAAGAATGTTCTAGTCCTTTGAGATGCTCAGGCTGGGACCTTGAGGCTCTGAATACCCCATGGAGAGGCCAGGAGTGGAAGCCGCTGAGGAAGATACCCATCTGCATCCTCCTGATGAAAGTCTAATGTGGATTAGATGGGCATGAAAGAGGCCAGGAGGTGATGTCTTTGTGTGTCATTCACCCATCTTCACTGGGGACCACTAATGCTCGAGATGCTGAAGCAGCACTTACCATGCACGGCTGGGGAGCCTAGATTCCATCTCCCAACTTGAGCACATGATGCCACAGTGACACATGGCTGAGAGGACACTCACAAATCCTGGGTCACTCATGCAGTGCAGCCTGCAGGGCCTGAAGCCTCCAGCTGCTCATCTCTGATGAGATATTATCTGTCCCAGGTTGAGTACCAAGCCCATGGCTTGGGGGGATGGGAGCTGTGAGTAAGACATGCTTGTTTTTAATCTTAAAGTTGACATCTACCTGAGCAGTGTCCACGGATGCTGAGAGCCACCAAGGGGGGACAGGGAGGTCCCATCCCCATCCTGGCCTAAGTCCCCATGGAGCATGAGCCCTCATGAATGTTACAATAGATTATATCTCTTCCGTGGCTCCTTTCTTCTTCTTCCTCCTCCTCTTCTTTCTCCTTCCTTCCCTCGTCTCTCTAGCTTTTTCCTTTTGCCAAGAACATACTGGATCCATATAAGTCATTGCATACATTATGATACAGTTAATAATAACCAACCTTATTGAAAACTTAATAACATCAATCACTCTTAAGAGCTGAGCTCATTAACTCACCCCGTTCCAATGGATGCAGTCTGGAAACCTGATGCCCAGGCTGATGAGAGCAAGGTGCAGAGAGATTCAGAGACTTACAAAGTCAGACATTCAGGAAAGGGCAAAGCAGGGGCTATATAATACAGGAAATGGAACCCAGAGGCTGCACGCTGACACATGAACAGACTCTGCTGGACTGTCCTTGACTTTCAGAATGAGGAAACTTAGCTCCCAAGAGCTCACAGTACCTCAGCCAAGGTCATTCGGCTAGCACTTTGTTCACAAACCCCTCAAGCTGGGATTCCTTCCTCCATACTAGCTCCCAGAGACCAGGCATGGCTGAAAGTCTAGATGTCAGGTAGAGGAGGTGAAAGCAATAAAGACCAGCACACTTTGGGCTATCACCAACGTCATATCCTAAGGACCTTCACATACACAGCCCTCATTTCAGCCTGGTGACTGGGAGCACTTGTGAGCTTTGTTCTACAGATGAGGAAACGGAAGCACAAAGCTGCCACTCATTTGCCAAGAGTCACAGAGGAAGCAGGAGCAGGAAATTTGGCTCCTGCCAGCTGGGGCATCAGCAGGTGACAGGCTGAAGAATGGCCAAGCACTCTCATCTCTCAAGGTGGGCAGAGCCTCGAGAACCATTATACATGCTCACATAAAACACCAGCCATCCATTTTCATTTCTTCCCTACTTCTGGCTAAGTGGCTCCTGACCAGGGTCCCTTGTCTGGTATGATGAGGTGGTGTCTGGGGATCCTTACAGAGAGCTCATTAGTCCCATATCTGGTAGGTTACTATTGGGCTTCCGCTGAGCCTGCCAACCAGATCCCTCTGTATGTGACTCAGGATTCCCCTTGGCATGGCAGCTAAGTCCCAAAAGCAAGCACCCCTGGGAAAAAGCCAGGTGGGACCTGTATTGCCTTGTATGGCCTCACCTCAGAAGTCACAGTTTGCTAGACTTCATCCATCTATCCCTGAAGCCAGGTATCATTGAAGGATGGAAGTCAGACTCAAGCTGTCTGTGGCAATACCAAAGAACTATTCGGAGGTCAATACATTATCTCATTTCTTCCTAGCTTCATTGAGTTTTCATTGACAAGAAGATGCTCTGAAGTGTGTAGGATGGTGTTTTGGTTACATTGTGAAATGGCTGCCATCATCAGAGTAGATAATAGAGCCATCAGCTCACATAGTTTGTTTGATATTGCTACTGGTGTTAGGACATCAAGCCTGACTCCCTTGACAAATTTCAAGTATCTAGAATGTTCTCACCAACCGCAGTCACCCTGCTGCACATCAGATCTCCAGAACATAACCATCTCCAAACTGCAACTTGTAGCCTCTGCTTTCTGATCTCCCCAACACCTGATTGGAATAGTTTCCTTGAAATAATAGGTGTAGCCTGTAAAGAGACCCAACCAAGAATCTGTAAGTTGACTAAAAGAGAGAGAACCAAATACAGTAGAGACAGCATCTCCTCTATCACACCATCAGTTGGTATTTATGTGATGATGAATTCCAAATACCAATTTAACACAACCTAGAATCTCACCTCAAAAGGCTGAATAAAGGACTACCTTGATGAGGTTGGTCTGTGTGCACGTCTGTGAAGGACTGATTTTTCTTAATTGAGTTGAATGAGGTTAGAAGACGCAGCCCGCTATGGGCAGTACTATCCCCTAGGTTTGAGTCTTGGGCTGTGTATGAGTAGAAAAAGTGAGCTGAGCACTAAGCGTGTGTGTGTGTGTGTGTGTGTGTGTGTGTGTGTGTGTGCGCACGCGCGCGCGCATGCATTCTCTCCCTGCCTTTGACTGTGGGTGTCATGTAATTAACCATCCATCTTAAGATCCTGCCTCTATGATGGACTAAAACCAGAAATTATGAGCTCAAATAAACCCTTCCAGCCCTAGGTTTCCTTTCACAGAGCATTTATTACAGCAGCAGCCATGAAACTAGAACAGTAGATTAGATCTAAAATGGCTCCATGGAGACCAGGTTATACAGCACATTATTTCAACCCATAGGAGAATGTTCATAGTCTGGGCAGGCAAGTCGGGATTGAAGAGGCAGAAATGGGCATGGGGAACGGGATGCTTGTGAAATATCTTTTCATGGACTATCGAGCAAGTGTAATATTTTTTAACAGTGAACATGTGCGGCTTTGATAAAACAGTTACATTCACATTAGGAAGAAGGAAAAAAGAGTAATGCCAGGTATGTCTTGTTGACACAGAGAAGCCAGCCTGAGTGGGAGGCTGATGAGCAGGCTGCTCTGCTGGTCAGACTCCTATTGCTCCCTGTGAGGTGGAGGAATGGCCTTATTTCTGGATGACTGCTAAAACACAGAATTCTCTATGCTATGCGCCTGCCCACAGCATAAACCCAGGCACCCATGCACTTGATGAAGCAGAGAGCGGTTTGTAAATCTGTATGTGTCACAGGCATCAGACTGAGTGATGTTTCCCGCTGGCGGGACGAGGCATGGGGCTTATTTATGGCCCCGCAGTCTTATTGCTAATTAGATCTACTATCTCTGTGGTCATCTAATAACTCTCCGTGTTTAATGTGGTAGCTGTGAAAACCTCCCGACTCAACATCCTGACAGTGTTTATTGAGGGTGTGCGAGTCCAGGATGTTGAGAGCTTCAGAAAACAAACAAAAGGCAAGGACAGGGTGGTGAGTGATCGCTCTGCTTGTTAGGTTATTTTTCCTCCTCTTTTATGTATTCTTTGTGTCTTTCATGTCATGCATCTCCATCCCATTCATTTCCCCCGTCCTTTTGTATCTACCCTCTGCCCTTGCAACCTCCCCGACCCTCAAAAAAATAAAATTTAAGACAAAAAAAGGAAAAAAATCAACATAGTTATGGAAGCTGTAGTGTGACTTAGTGAGTAAACCCTTTTATCTATACATCTTTATTTGCAAGTGCTCATTGCAAAGAGTCATTGGTCTGGTTCGAGGCCGCTGGTTTGCTGGGTTATTGATCTTTGATGTGAAATGAAAAGTTTGAAGAAATCACCCACACTTAGAAAGAGCAGAGAACACTGGACCACCAAAATGACTTAGGCTGGGTCTACCCATGAAGCCAGGGCATTAGGCCATCAACCACTGCATGGAGCAAATTCTGAGGTTAGGTATTCTATCACACAGAATAGATCAGGTTATATGGCAGCAACAAGTCACTTCCAAATCAGACTGCAACAGGACAGGAAAAACCTGGTCACTCCTCCTCTTGCCTGCCGAGGTCAGCAGGAGGGTCCTCTCCACGCAGCGACTCAGGTGATCTTGGGGGTGGTCCTCTGGAACCTGATTCTTCAACCTTGCGGATTTGCCACAATAAACACTTGGATAATTTCATACATGTATAAAATTCATCTTGATCATATCCACCCCACCCCAATTCCTTTCCTCCCCCAGTATGTCCCCACCTGTCTTAAAAAAAAATGACCCTCTGTGTTCAATGAAGGCTGTCTACATGTTCATGAGTATGGGGCACTCTACCAGTGACCATACTCCTGAAGAAAAATAGCTCTCTCTCCCACAGAAGTCATCAAGTACCAATAATTCCTCAGCTAGGAGTAGGGACCTCATGGTTCCCTCTCCCATTTAAACTGGAATGTTGTCTGGCTTGATTTTGTACCGGTCTTATGCAAGCTACCCTAGCTTTCTGGGAGTCGATGTGTTCATCAGCCACGTCTTGTCCAGAGGACAGGAATTCACAGCTCTTCTCTTCATCCTCTGGCTCTTACATGCCTCCTTTCTCTCTTTTCAATATCCCCTGGGCCTTATAGGGTTGATATTACTGTCTCATTTAGGACTAAGTATGCACAGACTCTCGCTCTCAGCACTCTGACCAGCTTATACATCTCTGCGCTGACTGTCGCTCACTGCAGAGAGAAGCCTCCTTAACCAAGGTTGAGAGCAGCCTGGTCATTCTCCAGCAAAATGCAGACAGCTATCATGTCTCACAATTGAAAATAAGGCGCTTGACCCCAAGAGAGATATCTGTAGGATAGGTCTGGCAAGATGGCTCTGCACACAGGGCTTGAGTCTGACAATTTGAGTTTGAGTCCTGTGCTCCACATAGTGGAAGGAGAGAATAGCTTCTCAGAAGTCGTCTCCTGACCTCCACATGCATGCCACAGCACATGTGCCCACTCCACACATATTCACACACACACACACACACACACACACACACACACACACACAC
>CABHPQ010175913.1:19339-38654 GCA_902168405.1 Peromyscus aztecus | reverse complement strand
CACACACACACACACACACACACACACACACACACACACACACGCATGCACGCACGTAGACGCAAATAAATAAATAAATGTACATTTGAAAAATTAAAGTGTGTTCAGTCCGGTGTGGGGAGGCCTGTGCATGGAGTTCAGGAACGTTCCAAAGTGGAGCCTTGTCTTTTAGGATGAAAATAGCATATGGCAGAGGTCACATCTCAGCCAAGGGAGCCGACATGCTGTGAGCCTCGCGAGGGAGGGAAGAAGGGTAGCACATTAGAAGCAGGTTTGCCATCAGGGAGGTGAGATGTCACTTGGGGACAACTGCTACTCTGTCTTCTGGTAAGTGACTCACAGGCGGTTCAGATTCGGCGTGAAAACCAAATTCACAAGACTATGTACAAGATTTGTCCCCATGGAAGGTGCCTCAGCTCTCCAGAGCTTGAGTTTAGAGCAGGGACACCCTGATCCAGTGGCTGCAAGTCAAAGTATAATGGCGGCTGAGCCATGTGACACCCGGCTGACCCTGCCCGTATCTAACCGTCCTGTGTTATTCTATCAAGAAGGGCCAGGCCAGCTCTGACTTTACAGAATGCAACAAGCCATGGGGCTGGTTGCTGAAAGGACCCATGGGGACACTGTCAGAGAAGGATCAGCTGCAGCGACACAGACATGCCAGGCTTGGAGGCTGGGGCTATGCAGAATCTGAGAAGGGTGTGTCATATATAGGGAGCGAGTGAAGACCTGAGTGAATGTGTGTTGTTGACATACGCAGGGCCGTGTCAAGGACCTCGGAGCCTTGGACTCAAGGGAAAATGACACAGCTTTCCAAGGATGAGGCTCAAGGGAATTGTAAATCCTTCTGGTCCGTGTTCAGATGTTGACAGTGTGTGCAGAAAGGTCCACCATAGCTTCCCCTCAATATTTATGGCTGCTCCCCTACAGAGATTCATCCTACCGAGATTAACTGAACTTGCCTCCTTGCTCAGATATAATAACCCCACCTCCCTGTTCACCGTGATATGAACATGTATATTGTATATATAATAAACAGGGTGCTGCAGCTTGTCCATCAGCAAGCCCAGTCCAAATGATCCCAGCTTTACTCTGTGTCTGTGTATCTTTCCATCATGCCAACTCTACCCCTGTCAGGTCAATCCCTGAAGCCATGTGGCCTGCACAGCACCTTCCAACACTGTGAGGGACAGCCAGTCTGGTTTTCAACCCAGTTCCCACCCAATTACATCGCACCCTGCAACTAGACCATGTGGTGAGCTAAAGCCAAATCTCTGGTCTGATCCCTCAGAGAAGAGTTTGGTGGCAAAATGTGTGGTTTTCATGAGTTTGCAGGAGTGAGGGAGTTAGTTTTAATATGTGCACATTCTGCATGGGAGGGGCTGTGGGTGTGTGGTTTCAGCCATAATAGCATTCAGAGGCTAATGCCCAGGAGGAGCCTGGGAAATTGCAAGGAGGCGAAAGGGGGACAGAGAGGAGCAAGGCCACTCGTCACCAGTCTAAGGTCCTCTAAGTTGGATTCGTTGTATATAAGGTTCGAGCGACTTATGTCACCAACGCACGGATTCAGAAGCTGGAATTCCCCACTGACGTCTCCGCTTCATTTCTTCCTTAGCCTTGTGGCCTTGGGCAAATCACAAACCCTCTCTGTGCTATCCAAGGAGCAGGTATGTTGCCTGTCTCCTCTGGTGATGTGAAGATTGCAGGGTCACTACTTACAAGGCTCTGAAGGGAGTGCTGGATACATAGTAAGATTCATATATGTGCCAGCCGGTGGTGGCGCACGCCTTTAATTCCAGCACCTGGGAGGCAGAGCCAGGTGGATCTCTGTGAGTTCAAGGCCAGCCTGGGCTACAGAGTGAGGTCCAGGACAGGCACCAAAACTACACAGAGAAACCCTGTCTCCAAAAAAAAAAAAAAAGATTCATATATGTTTGCCAGACACAGTATTTTAGTTCTGGATTTACTCGATCACCATCCCCATCGCATCCTCCCTACAAAATACAGGTGTTGACTGACATGGCCGCTTGGCATCTGGCTGGTACCAAGCACTTGGCTTCCTGTGCCCAGGTGAAAGGCTGAGAGCCGTCTGCAGGGAGGTAGGAAGAGGCATCGGCACATGCCAGGGTCTGGTCACTTGGGGATTGGGTAACGGACAATGTGTTTGTTCTTCCAGGAGGCGGAGATACTGAACACAGCCATCCTCACTGGGAAGACGGTGGCTGTCCCCGTGAAGGTGATCTCGGTGGAGGAAGACGGCACAGTGCAAGGTCTGTCGGACTCGGTGGAGTGCAGGTCAGCAGACGAAGACGTGGTTAAGGCAAGTGGACAGTTCCTCTCCGCTGCGGAAACCCATAGTTAACAGGGGTATGGGTGTTTATCCCCAGCTGGATCTGCAGGGTTCCTCCCATTCTGGTTTTCCTGCCACTTAAATCTGGAGTGTCTCCCAGCCCAAAGCCAAATAGGGCAAAACACTGCTCTAGCCCATGCCTGGGCTGTGAGGCTTTTCTTCTGTGTTTTTGTCGCCTGACATTGATCTTTTCCCAGACTCTGGGAGGTAGCAATGGGATGCAGTGGACCATACACCCCCCGACACACACACACACACACACACACACACACACACACACACACACCCCACGTGCCGCCCCGCAGACTGACAACAGAGGTTTCTTTCCACCCACTTGGACTGTAAAAGAATGGGAAGGAGAATCAGGACCCGGACTGGTGTACATGCAGCCATGCTCCATGATGCATTTACAGGCTTGTGTGAAATCGATAAAGGAATAAAGTTTATGATTACCACCAACTTTGATTTACAAAATCAGCCACTGGAGAGAGGAGTTGCCTCCCAACCCCTGGACCTCCCACACAGTTCTGCAGGAGGGAGGGATGCCACACACTGTGCCCATCTCTCTGTTCGGTTCCCTGACTCCATCCTTCCTCCCAAGCTCTTCTTTCTCTTTTTAAATTGCAAGCAAAAATGATTCAAGGCAGAGGCATGCTGGGAGAAGCCCGAGGCCAAGGACTCCAGTCTGGCTGTGCCAGGAATCTCTCAGCAAGGTTCCAGACAGCAGGAGGGAGTGGATTTTTGTGGCTGCCATGACCCACTCCACAGTCAGAGCCATGGTGACAGATGTCTCACCACGTCCTCGAAGTGAACAAGGATGGTGAGGGAAGTTTCTAGACATTCCTGGGGCTTCCTTCTTACCAAATCCAGAAAGAATATCACACAGGGCCCCGGGGCTTCTGGACAGGAGTCACTGTAGCCTATCTTTTCAGAAAATAACCTCTGATGAACAACCATCTCTAGCAACTTAGGAGGCAGTCAATAGACGCAAATAGAATCTTTTCCTGGTTCAAGTTCCTTCTCAGGATGCCAGGACCACCCAAACCAGGAGGCACACTTAGCCAGACCTGAGAGAAGGCAGATATGCAGGAGAATGGCACAGTAGTGTGGTACTTTACATAACGTGCCACTCCAACCGACTTCTTCCAGAATCTTCTTTACAACATACAGCCAGCCAGTCCTTCAGTGTCTCTGGCCAATGTCTCAGCTCATCTTGATTTCTCTCTTTCTGTCTCTCACATCCAATCTTCTACAAACCTTTCTGGGGACCCCTTCCCAGGCACTCACATTCAACAGCTCTTCTCTGGGATGGGTCTCATCCTGGTCCAGGACACTGTGGATTCTAGATCAAGGGAATGCCCTCTCCTCTCACCCCCCCACTCAACCATGCTATGTGCTTTCCCCACCTCTACTTCAATGCAGCAGCCAGGATGGTTGGTGACAACCCAACAGCATCGCTCATCAACCGAGCACATTCACTAGCTTCCCTTCCAGCTCAGTGGTACCCAGACTGCGTACCTCACACCAGCCTCAGACTTGTTAACGCCCTTGCCATCCACCATTGCAGCCACCCAGAGTCTCTGTGGGTTTTTTGAGGCCAAGAACCCCCTTTCCATCTCTACATCTATCTCTCCCCTCAATAACCCTGTGCCCTATGCCCTGTGCCCTCACTTAGCTTACCACAGAGTCCTTTGCTGTCCAGCATTCGTGATGTTGTCATGGATACCCAGCACTGCCTTCCCCACCTGCTTACATTTGTATTTATATATCAGCACATAATGAAATGTGTACCTATATGATACATATTGTGTTTAGTTATTTATACATA
The DNA here is from genome assembly GCA_902168405.1 of Peromyscus aztecus. NCBI lineage: Eukaryota > Metazoa > Chordata > Mammalia > Rodentia > Cricetidae > Peromyscus > Peromyscus aztecus. The sequence continues at coordinate 34,476 of CABHPQ010175913.1, read as the reverse complement.
TTACATTACATATAATGTGTATATGTATATATATATATATATATATATATATATACATATACACACACACACAACTATGTTCATTGACTCCCCTCACCAGAATATCAGCTCCATGAGGGAGAATGTTCTGGTTTCTTCCGATCATTGTTATAGTCCCAGCATTAACGATACCTGACACAACCTGAATAATCCACAAATACTTGCAAGGTGAACGAGTGAATGACACACAGCTGCTCCTCCAGTGGTGATGGAGTTACCTCCTGACCACCCCTTGCTTCCAAACAGCCAGCTGGGATAGTTCTCAGACAGAAATCATGAGTGGCTCAGGGAGGATTGGGGCTGGCTGTCCTAGGCTCTTGAGTGCCCAAGGCAGACCCAGACACTCGCATCTCCTACCCATGAGCTACAGACCTGTTGCTCTAGGCTGGATAAGCCAGAGACTCAAACTCTCAGGACTCGGTTTGGAGGCTTCTTACTGTAGGCTTTAACCACCAGTGGTTGGCAGCTGGTGGAACCATTAGCTTACTGCTGCAGCAGCAGCAGCAGCAGAAGCAGCAGCAGCAGACTACCTGCTCATGTTACAATTCCTGAATAGCTGGGAGGCTCAGCTCCTGCAGAGAGAGCTCTTGAATCTGGTGTGTCCGAAACCCCTGGCCCATAAAGCTTGCCAATTCCCTGGGATCTGCATGGCCACCAGAACCTACTGTTTCTCCTCTATGACTCTCCACAGCCTTCCTACCTCCCTTCAGCCTTGGCTGTCTCCCCTTTCCCCTTCTCTCTACTTCAGCCATTCCTCATTGCCTCCACCACCTCTGCATCCCACCATTTCTACCCCACATGCTCTCTGGAACTCTGAAATCACCCTCTTGCTGCTGCTGCTGCTGCTGCTGCTGCTGCTGCTGCTGCTGCTGCTGCTGCTGCTACAGCCACTGTTATCACCACCTTTTCCCTCATACTACCTCTCCACTGCACTGCCTCCACTTTGTATGACCAGCTCCTTTTGCCCTACTAAAGACTGAAAACAGGCAAGAAAACACCACTTACAGAAAGCCTTTGATTGAGCCTACTGTTGTAACACCAGGGCACGGCCCAGGAATGGGGCTCCGAATGACTGGATGAAGGAGTCCAACCTTCTTATATAATCACAGAGAGTGCTCCCTCTGGTACTCCTCTGGCCTGGTTGGGAGTGGCTACCCAGGTTAATTGAAGCTTGTGACAGCAGAAAGCTCTTGCTCAAGCTGTCACAGTTGCGCCCGGGGCAGCGCCCCCTGGAGTCGGATTTGTGCATTGGCAGCAAGCAGCTGTGGTTGCTATGTAGCTTCCTCAAGAACGTCTTGCAGTGTCCAAAGCAGCCTGGCTGTCATGAAGGCTGGCCTCTCAGCTGATAGTCCTCTGCTAAAGCAAGCCATTCAGGACACCAAGAAGGGGCCTAGCAGCTGTCAATCAAGGAGCCTTATTAGCATAGCCTCTAACATCTTAGCTTCCTTAAAGGAAATATAGGCATGAAAAGGGTTCTTACTGTGAGGGCAATTGATGTAACCAGTGCTTTGACAATCTTCAACAACACACCACTCTTAGCTAAGAATCCTTGGGGAAGTGGCTTCATTTTATCTGTCTCACCATCGTTAAGTCAAGAACATCTTGAGTTAAAACATATTTAAAATCCTTAATCCGAACAACAGGCCCTGCGCCTGCCTACCTGAGCATTCACATCAATCCACAATTGGGCAGAACCTTGGAACACAAACGCTATCTATCTTATAAAAGCATGTTCAATATTTCACGGGACATATTGGCTACCTTTTAAAGTAAATGTGCCAACTAAACGGGGCCCTGTGGGAAAATGAGTTATATACCCTGTGACAGCTGAACAGGAAACTACATGGCATCAATAGAGTACCATGTCACAGACTGCCAGCCCAGTAAAAAAAAAAAAAAAATCAAAATTAACATTTAAAGTAATATTTCTATTGCGTGTGTTATCACTTCCCCACTACTAAATAGTCAAAGAATCCTTAGGCAGAGCATCCTTCCGTTTGACTATCTGTAATAACGAACAAGAAACAGTTAAGTGACAAAGCATCCCTCAGAGGAGGGGCTTAAACTAAGACAGAAAGGATGTTGTGTTAGTGACTATGGCCCAGGACAAAAAGCAGCTTAAGGAAGGGGGCGGGGGGGGGGGCTTATTTTGGCTCACAACATGAAAGGACAGTATGTCATGGTGGAGAAATTTTGATGACGGGGGTGACAGATGGTCACGTTGCATGCACAGTCAGGAAGCTGTAAGATGAATGCTGGTGCTCAGCCCCATGGGATGGTGATGCGCACATCCAGAGTGGGTTTTCTCACAGTAATGAACCCGGTCTAGAAGCTCCTTCATGGACAAGCCCAGAGGCTTGACTTCGAGGTAACTCTAGATCCCATCAAGTTGACAATCCGTATTTTTAATTTTGCATTATATTTATTTATCATTTGTGTATGTATGTATGTATATATATATATATGTGTGTGTGTGTATGAAATGTGTGCATATATGTGGAGGTCAGAGGACAACTTGCAGGGGTTAGTTCTCTCTTTCCACCATTTGAGTTACTAAGACAGAACTCAGGTTGTCAGGCTTGGGGACAAGCATCTTTACCTGCTGAGACATCTCACCAACCTGACAATCAGTATTAACCAGTCTGCCAGACAGGCTAGGTACCAAAAGGCATTGCAGAGAAAGGACACAGCATTAAGATGCTCAGGGCACACTGGTCACATCTGCAGCCTGCAACCATCATGAGCGAGTCCAGATGGCCAGCCAGCACTGGGTCCTCCTGATCCAGCCATTGGCTCAGAGATTTAGACAGAGTACCCAATCAGAGCAGCTGAGATGCAGCCTCGATGTTCTGGGATGAGCCTAGAGAAGGATGGGACTTCTATCCCTTTGTTCTTGGGAAAGACTACTAAGCCACTTGCAGAGAAGCAGAGGACACAAGGAAAAATGGCAGACTCCGAATTCTATTTCACATCCATCAACAGCTCTTTGCGGCCAGCGCACGACACAATGCTCCAGTCCCCCAGCCTCCCTAGCTGCCACTGTGCCACTCTCCACATCACAGATGGTGACAGTCACCTGGAACACACAGTGCTTCGATGTCATTTGGGATCCTTAGAGAAGCGTCAACCCACCTGTTCAGGCTCTTGGAAACTTCTGGGTAGACACACCTTCTCCCTTTAATGCCTCAGACCCTTTGTCTTCATCAGCGTCCTTCCAGCCTCAGTCAGACCCAATAAGCTCCAGCATCTCCCCCCAAGCATATTTGAGCCTCCTGTTGGGAAATCCACAGGCAGACTCACTCAGAGTGCTTTGTAAATCACACAAGGGCCCCATTATTACCCCCGTTATCTCCCCAGCTGTGGCCTTCAAGGATGCCTGGGGTTTATTGTTTTAGACAGCATGGATTTCCCACAAGAATTATCTCTGATATTAGTAATAACATCCAGTGTGACCCTCAGGGGTTGGAAATCATGGAGAATCCCACCCACACTAAATTAGTCACACACACACACACACACACACACACACACACACACACACACACACACACACACGTCAACATAGACAATAGAAAAGGTCAGAGTTGGGACTACTGAAGTGGAGTCTATGAGAGCATAAAGATAGATTACCAGATATACATTCTCCCTGCCTCCCTCCGACTCCTCCAGTTCTCTCCTCCCTCCCTCTCCTCCATCCATCCCTCTCTCATTTTTATTATTTTCTTCTCTACTCTGTCATCTATATGGTCTTCATTCTTTTAAACATTTTCTTACATCTATATCCTTTTTTTTTGTATGGAGGTGTCATGCCTATGTCATGGAACATGTTGGGGTGGTCAGGGGCGACTTGAAGGTGTTGGTCCCCTCCTTTCGCATTTTCAAACTCTAGTCGCCAGGTACAGTGACAAGAGTCTTTACTGGCTGAGCCATCTTGCAGGCTCTGACTTCTTACAAAAGCTACCCACCCTTGTGGGTGCCTCTGAGCCAGCTCATAGCTAACAGGAAGAAGTGTGCCTTCCAAAACATTCCTATATAAAGCCCGGAGTGTGTGTTCTGATCATGAGCGTTCAGGTGGCCTCTTATCCCTGAGCAATTCAGTACATCCCAGAGATCCCACCCAAACACCAGCTGTTCCGACCCACATCATCTCAAAGATGCAGTTGGAGTGGGGTCCCCTGGGCAGATCTCTGAGCTGAAGCCCCTGAAGTAAAGCAGTATAATCAGAATGTCCCCTGTAGTCACTCAGTGGGGGATGGATTTGGGGACTGGGGGGATCTTGACAGAATCTAGGAAGCGGTAGAGTAGGGTAACCGTGTGTGGTAAGGCAGCCGATGGGAGCTCATCACCTCCTCCAAGAGCCCGCACGGCTCATAGGTTCAAGTATTCATTTCCAGTATGGACCTCCTTGCTCACCAGTATCTCCTGGTAGCAGCAAAGGGGGCCCAGCTCAGCCAGTCCCGGCTGGGCACAGACCACACTCAGTCATGTCAGAACAGCTCAGAGTTTTCCGGCTCGCCCTGGCTCCTCCCCAGAGATGTCCACCAGCAGGAGACTGTGGAATAAAGCTGTAATATTCTCCCAAAGCAGGCCTATGTGGATATCTTTTTCCCACGAGAAGGACGACCTGCTGTGAGAAGGGCAGTGTGGTGCTAGGCACCGGAGTGGGGCACTTAACATGCCAACCACACACCTGTGAGGAACAGAAGGGGGTGGGGCTTTCAGGAGAGTGCTCAGCACCCTCCATGGGGTGTTTTGGAGTTGGGGCTCAAAGAGCCAGCCTGTCTGCACAGTAGCCTTGTTCCTGGGGAGAAGAAAAGAGGGGACCAACCCGCTGAGCAGCTCACTCTCTCAAACATCCAACTAGACTTCCAATCATCTGAGCAGCCACAGAGATGCCACCAGGAGGGACAGAGCTCATTACTGTCTTCTCAGTTGGAAGACTCTGTACTCCGCTGTCCCCACTGAAGCCCCTCCTTAACTATCCAAGCAGGGATGGGGCCGTGTAGGGTTTGGTGTCTTCCCGAGAGTGCCAGCTGCCTCCTTTGAAGACCTCCTCTGTCATCAGCAGCAAGGAGCACAGGGAAACAGGTTAGAGGGATGGCTGATCACCTCTACATCCCAATGTGATGCTCGACACATCGCGGCAGAAGATGAGTCTCTCTCGAAGTCTTCCACCTGGCAGAAGTGATGAATTTGTCTGACATCCTTGTAGACAGTCTTCCATCCATCTAGGCAAAGGGTGTTTATTAATTCCTGGAGAACTTTATAATATATTTTGATCAAAGTCTCTCCCTAATTCCTTTTCTTAGCTCCTCCCAGACCACATCCACCTCCCTACACCCAACTTCCTGTCTTCTTTTTTTTTTTCTTTTAATTCAACAATTTTTCAACCCCAATATGTGATATGCATATACTCATGGGCATGTGGCCATCTGCTGGAGCCTGGCTGACCTGTCCAGGACCACATCCTTAAAGAAAACTGACTCTCCCTTCCCCAGGAGCCACCAACTGTAAAAGGCTCCTTCGTTATGGTGTGAGGGAACATGATCCCTTTTCCCTCCATGTTGGTATGTTTACTGCCTTGATCTTGTGTGGGCAATCACAGCTACGGTGGTTCATGAGTGTACTGACCCTGTCATGTCCAGAAGACCCTAGTTAGCTGTGGCCCTCCTGACTTCCAGCTCTTGCAATCTGGCCCCTCTTCCAAGATGATCCCTGCACCTTGGAGGGTAGCTGATTGACCCAGATGTCCCATTTATGTCTCTGCTGACACTTATGTTCTGCACTTGGACCAGTCGTGAGTTTCTGCACTAACCACCACCCACTGTGCAAAGAGACATCTCTGAGATCTGAGAACTTGCGTGAATCTATGGGTAGAAGATATGAATTTAGAGACACTTTGATGCTCTATATACACTTAAATCTAGTTGTTCATTATTAGCGTGTGTGTGTGTGTGTGTGTGTGTGTGTATATTCCTGTGTTTGCAGGTGCATGCGTATCTGTGTACACATTTGTGTGGAAGACAGAGGTCAACTTTACATGTCATTCCTTATTTCATGAGACAGAGACTGTCACTTGGACCCAGAGATTATAAAACTGGTAGGCAGGCTAACCAGTGAGCCCCAGGGACCCATCTGACTTCATTCCCCCAATGATAAGATGGCAAGTGCAAGCCACCATACATAGCTGTTTTATACAGGTTCTAGGGATCAAATGAAGGTCCTCATGTTTGTAAGGCCAATACTTGACCCACTGAGCTATGTCTGTGGCCACAAAGAGTGGTTATTTTTAAATACATCTCCAGCACCAGTGTGCAACCTGTGGCTATAGAGTGGGGAGGACCACCCCACCTGATGAACACAGGAGTCCACCATGCTTGTCTCCCTCCCATCTAGGACCGACTCAGCAGATTCACAAAGGTGGAGGGTTAGGACAAAGAAAACCATAAGCTAGGCTATGCAGGTTTGCACACAGTTGGATTCTTATTCGCAATTGAATCTTACCATCCCATGAGGACACTAAATGGAGATACTTTTTCAGGAGTGACCTAGTGACACTGGGTTGTTTTAAACTCTCCATTGGAAAACCACATTTCTCCCCACCTTGTAACCCATTTGAGAATCTCCTTATTCTGCACCTACCTGTCCATCAGTTTCTAAATTTCATGTGCAGTTTCAGAACTGCTAGTTAACCATTTGACCCAGATCTTACGGAGAATAAAGGGAGGCAAAGATGTCAATAAAATAATGAAAAGTGATTTAGTGGCTGTTTAATTGCTGGAAACTTATTCCATAGAAAATAGGCATCTCCTATTTTACCCTCACAACCACACCATGAAGTATCTTATTCTCATATTTCCTATAAGAAAAGTGAGGCTCAGAGGGTATTGATACATCACAGAGATGTATCAACCTTCACAGTTCCCATTCCCAAGGTGGGCATTGGGAAACCATGTCTGCCATGGAACAAAGCTGGCATACTCTTCTTGTAAATTTAATATGAACTTTTCCCATGTGGGGTCATGCTATTCAACATCTGGACTCACAAATGGTGGGATGCTCACCTAGAAGGTTGTGGGACCTTTCAAAGGTGGAGTCTCATTAGGGGAAGTGAGTCACTTGTACAGACTTTGAGGTCTTTGTAGCCCAGACCTGGGGCCTGGAGAAGTGGCTCAGTGGGTATGAGCATTTGCTGACCTTGCAGAGGACCAGCGTTCAGTTCCCAGCATGCACCTCAGGTGGCCCATAACCACCTGTAACCACAGATCCAGGGGTTCCAACACCCTCTTCTGACCTCCACAGCTCCTGTGTGCTGTGCACATACATCCACAGTCAGACAAACACACCTACACATAAGTAAATAAAAAATGTCTAAGGAAAAACAAAACAAAAAACAAAGCAAAATAGAGGCCAGCCCCACTCCCTGGTTACTCTCTGCTTCTTGACTGTGGACACAGCGTGACCGGTTGCTTCCCACGCCTGCCGCCATGCCTTCTCTACCATGACAGACTGTATCTCCTCAAGCCATGAGCCAGAATGAACCCCCACTTCCTAAAAAATGGATTCTTGCCAGACATTTGATCGTCACTGGAGTGTGAAAGGATGTAATCCAGCCCTGAGTTTGCTGTGATGCAGAGTCGATGTGAGACATGCTTGAAGTCCAACTTCACTAGCCTTAAAAAGCGTGTCCTAGGTCATAACCAATGCCAGAGAAAGCTGGGGAGCCTCAATAGAAACTCTATCCCATCAGTCAAATTCTGACCCAGTTCTCCATGGGAAATCCCTACTCAAGGACTCTGAGGGGACGCTGTCTCCTGGGAGGGGGAGACTCATTTCCACATCATACTGAGGCCCCACTCCTCACCCAGCAGAGCTCTGCCACAGATGCTGAAGTCCACCCAATAAGGCCCCAGGTCCATGGATGTCCTAGTTAGGGTTCTACTGCTGTGATAAAACGCTCTGACCAAAAGCACCTTGGGGAGGAAAGGAATTATTTGGCCTACATAGTCCATTGAGAGAAGCCAGGGCAGGAACTGAACCAGAGACCAGGGAGAAATGTTTTCTTAATGGCTTACTCCCCATGGTTTGTTCAACCTGCTTTCCTATATAACTCAGGACCACCTGCCCAGGGGTAGCACTGCCCACAGCAAACTGAGCCCTCCCACAGCAATAGAATGCCCCACAGGCTATTCTGATGATGTCGATTCCTCAACTGAGGTTCCAAGATGACCTAGCTTGTGTCAACTTCACAAAAAAAGAAAGAAAGGGAAAGAAAAAGAAAGAAAGAACAAACCAACAAAATGGGTTAAGTATTTATCTCCCCCTGAAATTTCTTTGTTGAAGTGAGCTTGTTCCAATATAAGACTGAATATATCAATTCCTAGGAATATATTTTTCTCCTCAAATATCAAACTCAAGACAAGCAAAGATTTCACATTCTTGGAAAATATGAAAGCATAGAAAACGAGATAAAGTGGGTTATAAATGGCCTAACCTTTCCCTACATTCTAAATTGGCCTAGACCAGCATCTATCCACAGAGACAAACTTCACTCAAGGCATACCTCCTAATTCCATACTCATGGCAGACATCACCAGTTGAAAGAAAAACAGAGCACCTTTCTATATAGTATTTAGTCATGGATTTGACAATCCTCAACATTACCAGCCATGAGCCTGTGAGATGAAACCTTTCTGTCATCTGGGACCTGGGAAGAAGCCACATCCCCTCCCCATATCACCTCACCTACAGAATTTATCACAGGATTGTCAGAGAATAAGTAAGGCCAGGGATATCAGGCTAAAAGACCACCAAAATCAGATGACCATGGACATGAGTTAAAATGGAAGGAAGTGGTAGAGACTGTAGCAAATTGTAGAGTGTGTCCTTATGTGAAGTACCGCCCTACTGTATCCCGTGGGACTATGCAAGGTGAATGAAACGCAGTGTACTGAAGATTGGGGGCTCTTCAGTTGAGTTGCCTGGATCTAAATCCTGGCTCTGGGGCTACGGAGATAACTCAGTAAAGTGTTTGCTGTACAAACACAAGGGCCTGAGTTCAATCTCCCTAGTGCCCATGTGGAAAACCTTACCTGGAGGAACAGGCTGTAATCAATCCCAGAGCTGGGGGAACGGAGACAGGAGACTCCTTGGATCTTACTGGCCAGCCGGACTAGCTGAACTGGTAGGCTCCAAGTTCAGTGAGAGATCCTGTCTTTAAAAAATTAGGTGGAGAGCGATTGAGAAAGACACTCAGTGTCTGCCTCTGCCCCTCTGCCCAACACAAACATGTACACACACACACACACAAATAAAAGAAGTGCTGGTCCTGTCATTTTTAAACGACAATAACCAGTGTACACTGCCTAAACTCATTGTGACTCCACTTCTTGCATTTTAGCATGGATATGATTGTCATAACAAATTTAGATTTTGCCTCATGTTGGGAAATGAATCCATTAGTTACTTCGATCGCTTGTAAATTCACTCCTAGGTGGGAACATGCCTTTAGCGGTGTTCTTAATTACAAGAATGTCTGCACAAATTCTTACTAGGTTTAATTATTTAGAACTAGGATATATGTGGTCAAGGTTAGATGGACCCATAAATTTTCTATGAGCCTTCTCTCTGGTGTAGTGGCTTTTGACTTTGTGCCCTGCTCCAAAACCTGTTCTCAACCCAGGACTCAATGGGATCCTTTTAAAGACATGGGTCAAGAGACGATGAGATGACTAGGTGGATAGGGATATTTTCTGTCAAGGCTTATGATTCCTGGGTCCTATGTGGTGAAGTGAGAGGACTGCCTCCTGCAAGCGTCCTCTGACCAACTTTCATATGTGCATATGTACACATACATACACATATACACACATATGTAATAGAGAATTTTTAAATAATTAATTAAAACACAGGTCATATTAGTTCTCCACTTGGTTCTTCCACGGCTTCCCAATTCCTTCAAGGTAAATTTCAGTATTAATAAGTGAAGGCAAATGGCTTGCAATTGCCTCTGGGACTCACCCTGTCTCACACACCTCTTCTTGGCCCTGTACCTCTCTGACACTACTTCTTGTGCCTTCTTTGCAGCCTCCCTGCCCTTCCTGATAGGCCTGGAGTCTCCAAGGCAATGCTCCTGCCTCCAGGCCTCCCAGCACCTTTCTTTACAGATTCCCCTGAGCCACATGCTATGTGTGCTGCCTATCAGCATTTCTTAGGAAAGGAGTCATAGCTAAGAAATCACGGGGAAAGAGAATACAGAGGGCCAACCCTGATGGCTGTCACACAGAGGCCTAGGATTATAGGGAGGGAAACCCTGCTTTTCATAGACCATGCCACCTCCCCCTCATTTAGTGAGGAAACACCCATACACTTCCTGTGTAGTAGATTTTCCCCAAGCCTCTACATAAAAAGAAGAGTTATTCCAGAGGTGGCTGGTGGGAAATTATGTAAGAGATTCAAGAGCTGAATTGATGGGTGATGTTTAAAACTGTGCTATATTTTCCTGCTTCTCCCAGTCAACAGGAAGAGAAGGACTGTGGAGATGACTCCCTGTTCCTAAAAGCAAGAGAGCCGAGTTCTCTTGGGGAGACAGAAATGACCCCCAAGTTTCCCCCATACATATTCTCTGTCTTCTCCAGGAATGGAAACCAATAGGACAGTGAATTAGGGTTCTTGGGCAGCTTAGATGGAACAAGAACAGGCCTTGGGTAGATAAGAAGGCCAAGCTATGGCAGATTGTACACCTGCCTCCAAGCCCTGCAAAGTCCCCGCAACCCAAAGTTGGAGTTGAATGATCAAGTCATAGACATCGTCAAGAGCTTCAGTTGAGATTTTTCAGGGAATGGGCCTTTCCTCAGACTTAGGTATCAGGTGGGCTGTGCTGTGCATAGAATGTCCTGTCCTCGATGGATCAAACATGGATCCACCTGCATGATTTGGTGGAATTCTGTACTCGGGCATGTATGTCTAACTCATCTACTCTGACTAACAGACAACCGGAGACATGGCAGCTGCTTCATAGTAGTTATATTTTGAAGAAATGAGAGTGATGAATGACTAAATGAGCACAGGTTTGATTAAAATTTAGATTTATTGGGCTGGGATGATGACTTAAAGAGTAAATAACCCAACCAACATTCACGTAAAGGTGCAGGAATGCCAGTGCTCCTGTGGCAAAATGGGAGGCAGAGCTACGAGGGTCCAGCAAGACCGCTGTATTCAGCATGTGTTCCAACAATGTAGAAGGCAAGAACCAAGACCCAAGGTTGGCCTCTGACCTCCACACAATTGCTTCAGCACATATGTACTGTATACACACACACACACACACACACACACACACACACACACACACTCATTCTCCTCATACACACACACAAAAATCAAAAATAAAATTGTAAACCTTGAACATCTAGTGGAGTATACTGAATCAGATCCCTCATTTCTCTCCATGGTGTTCTGGTCATAGTCTTGTGGCTCACACCCATGTGTGATGTTTAACAGGTTGCTTTCCTAAGACTCTATCTCGTATTTGTCATTTGACAAATGTTCTGAGGCACAGTGAGGGAGATACACCTGATGGAACAAGTGTTAATGGACAAGTACCCCCTGCTGACAGCTCAGAGTCAGGTGTAATGTCTTCTGGGTTTCCAGCATCTTCAGGTTGAAACTTTCTGATTCTCCCCCATTTCTGGGCTAGAAAGTCTCTATTGGGTTGGACTTTGTATTCCATTAACCACAAGCAGTGCTGCTAATCTAGAAGAAAAAAATCTACATAACTAATCTGTGCCGGAGCAGGCGTTCTAAGCCATACGTCATCTGAGATGTATCAACTTAATGCTGTGTGTTGTAGATAAAGACCTTATGATCAGTACAGGACTGCCATGTGTTTCTTCTTTGGAAATCCAATGTTAGAAAATAAGCTTTTGGCATGATGGCCTAGGACTAAGTCCTCACTGGTACCGAGATGAGGCCTGGAGCTACCACCTTGCACATCATACTTAGAGTATATCTATGTGTATCATACCTGCTGTGACTCAAGCCCCTGAGTGCAGCAGAAAATCTCATTAATTAGACAGTGGTGGATAATTAGTACGCAGCCAGAAGCATGTTCCCTTCCTGTGATACGGTGGAGCTAAAATTAATCAGGGAAATGATGACAAGTGTGTGTGTGTGCAGCTCTGAATTAGAGGCTTTGCTATTGTGATGGGGCATTTTGCACTGTTGATCTTTCAGGTCTCTCTTTCTTATAGAATGGTGGCAGAATCTTGATTCTAATTTTAAGGTGACACAGAGAAGCATCTGCCATCTTCCCTCAGGGGAAGGTCTTTGATCCAGAGAGAGAGAGAAAGGTATCAGGAGGCTTAATGAGTGTTTGAGAATGAGATCGGAATCCTGCTGTGCAGGTTGATTTTTTTTTTTTATCATCAACTTGATACAACCTACAGTCGCTTGGGAAGACAGAACCTCAATTTAAGAATTGCCCGGATCAGGCTGGCTTGTGGGTGTTGTCTTTAAGAGACTGTCTTGACTAATGATTGATGTATAAGGTCCCAGCCCGTTGTGGTAGCACCATTCCCTGGATAGGTAGGCCTAGGCAGTTTAAGAAAACCAGCTCAGGGCAGCATAAGACAGTGAGCTAGCCAGAAAGCATCAGTCCTCCATAGTTTCTTCCCTGACGTCCCTCAGTGATGGAGTGTGACGTGGAAGCATAAACCAAGCAAACCCTCTCCTCCCCAGGTTGCTTTCGGTCAGAACGTTTCATCCCAGTAACAGAAAGGAAACACCTTCTCAAGTCCCCACGAGGAAATGCAGAAAGGATAGATTCTGCACTTCGAAGGAAGGGGTTTTAGACAATGGGAAACCATATACTCTAAATCCTAGGCAAGAGACCTTGGTGGAGCCCTGTGATCCTAGGCATCATTGATCACTGCCTGTGCTGGTTGGTTTTAACTGGCAAGTTGTCACAACCTAGAGTCATCAGAGAAGGGAGTCTCAGTTGAGGTATTGTCTAGATCAGGTTGGCCTGTATGCATATCTGTGAAAATGTCTTAATTGTTAATTGACCCGGCCCACTGTGGGCAGCACTATTCCCCAGGCAGAGAGTCCTGGCATGTATAAGAAAGCTAGGAGAGAGCATGCAAGCAAAGATGCATTCATTTCTCCCTGCTCTTGACTGTTAACTGCTTGAGTTTCTGCCTTCATGCCTTTCAGTGACAGACTAGAATTCTAAGACAAATAAACCTTTTTCTCCTCTAAGTTGCCTTTGGTCAGGGTGTTTTGTCACAGTCATGGAAACAAAACTAGAACACTACCAATAAGCCAGGAAGGTGGGCCCAAGGGGCTACCTCAGCAGGTATCACTAGCAAGACAAGGCAATAGGGAGCAGCGGGGCTCCTGTCCGAGGTAAGATACAGTTCTTGGGAGAAGGGCAGAGATGTCCAAACTTTCTGAAAGATGCTGTGCTCCAGGATGCTCTTCCCCTTGAGCCACATTAGGACTGTAGACACCAAGTTCAAGCGACATCGTGGGAACTCCATTCAGAATCCAAAATGAAAACCCCACTGTGCTCACTATTTTCCTTCTTGTTGTGGCAAAATGCCTGATGTGAAACAACTTAATTGACTTAATTGAGTTTGTTCCAGCTCAGAGTTCAAGGGTACAGTCTACCATGGTGGTAAAGGCACCACAGTCTCTGAGCCTTGGGAGGGGAGGGGTGTGATAAAGGCGGCCTATGTAGAGTTGACCATCCTCAGTCCTTTGCTCACATTTCTAGAATACTTGAAAATATTGTGTCTAGCATGTGTGGTGAATTTAGTGCTAATCTTCAATGCATTCTGAACGTTCATAAAATATTAGTATTGTAGAAAAATCAGTTCTGAGAAAATGAAAGCCTCCTTTTAGTATTGGATTTGCGGTCACTATGATGATTTAGCAAGTAATGACAAGAATGCGAGCTCCTGTGGAGATCGTGCTGGTCCTTCCATGGTTCTGGGTGGCAGAAGAAATGGGGGCATGAAGAGGTTGAGTAGGAGCCATAGTGGGCATCCAGGCAGCCTGTCCATCACAGGTAAACACAGGTCTCTCTCCGTGAACCAGGAGAGGAGGACAGAGAGCAGAAAGTAGAGCCATTTGAAGTCAGGCTGTTTGCAGAGACAGAAAGGATGCTGTGTGACTAGAACTTAGCAGGAGAGGGAAGCCTGGCTGGCTCTGTGGAAAGTGTCTGGGCCCCTTTGCACTGGAGCTCAAGGGGGCAGTGCCCTGTGAGCTATGAGGGCCATCGTCCCTGCCCTGCAGAGGAAAGGCAAAGGAGAGCAGCAGGCAGAGTCTGATGGCTGTCAGTTGCAGAGGCAAGACCTGCGCTGCAGAGTCACCTGGCAGACTGTGTTGCCCACTTGAACTGTTACTATGCAAGGTTTCTGCATGCTCCGTAGGTGACAGTGGATAGACTCTTACTACTTCCCACCCATGAACAGCCTGCGGGACCTGCAGCAGGGTCCTGCACATTTCAGACCTCGCTGAGGTCTGTAGTCAGCAGGAAGAAAGCAGCTCAGGGCTATGCTCTGCTTCTTCAATGAAGCCCTCCGGCAGGTCTGCAGAACTGTGGGGTGCCAGCTAAGTTTAGAGCGTTCCCAGAATGTTGTCAGGGTGGAAGAGCTTCATGGAAACAAGACTCTGTCCGGGGCCTCCAGGTCCTGTCAGAAGATCCAGCTAAGCAAAGCTGCCTAAATGCTGGGATGAGAAGAAAGATGGATTGAAGCATGAAAAGATAGGTGTACCATAGACACATGCATAGAACACAGATGGGTGGATTCATAAACAGATGAAGGGAGACAGATAATGGTGATGAATGGGTAGATAAGAGACAGAGGAATAGATGATAGATAGATAGATAGATAGATAGATAGATAGATAGATAGATAGATAGATAGGAAGAAAGAAAGAAAGATAAAAGATAGATAGATAGATAGATAGATAGATAGATAGATAGATAGATGGATGAAGATAGGGAGGTAGGTAAATAGATAGCTAGAGAGAGATAGATAGATAGAGAGATAGATAGATAGATAGATAGATAGATAGATAGATAGATAGATAGA